>JAJEKB010008748.1:0-12188 GCA_022393335.1 Macrotrachela quadricornifera | reverse complement strand
CCTGATATTGAATCTTCAAAAATAATGCAAGAGTTTTTATCTACATTTAGACGTCGTGCTAATTCCAAATAAATATCCGGTTTTGGTTTTCCTTTATTTTAGAAAGAAAAAGAGATAGACTTGAACATTTAAAGAAAAACTAAAACTTACCAATACCGAATTCTTCAGCAAGAAGGACGGCATCAAAAAATGTTTTTTCGTCAAGGTTTAATATTCCTAATTCAAATTCAACAACTAAACGAGGAGCATTTGTTGCTAAACCTTAAAACAAAAATTAATATAAATTTTAATTCTTTTTTTTTCTATATTCCTTTACCAATTTTTAATTTTGAACGATTTTGATTTATATATTCAAGTATTTTATTGAGACCTTTTGTTGGTTGAAGCTTTTCTTTAGCTAATTCTCGAAATAACAATTCTTTGTTATCTGCTATTTTTTCCTGTTCATCTTCGGATAAATGTGGTAATAACTCACGTGTTATATCAGCATTTAATCGACCTAAATTATATATATATATATATATATATACATACGTTGGAGTCGACGTTAAAATTAAAGAGTCAAATGGATGGAACTAGTTGCAATTAATTAGGGGCGTCCATTGTGACAGAGATTCTGCCACTGCCATATCCCAAAACGAACGTTTTACTGTTACATTGGCATTTTTTTAAACATCTCCTACATTGTGGTGAGTTTAAAACAAAAATAGAGCTACTATAACGTTGCCATCATAGTGTATAGCCGCCTTGGACATCTATGCAGCTTGTGGAAAATTATTAAATGAAGATTGGACACAGATTTTTGTAATAGTTTTAATACTATTATATCAAAGTATTTGATAACAACTCAAACGTACAACAAAGTATGGCATATGTGTTTAAATACAAAGACACATAGCTCAGTATTTAGGTTTTGGGCCAAAGAATGCTTCAATGTTGCTATATTTGAAGATCAGCGAACCATTTACTGTGAGAATGAAATAATTACGTATTATTATCCATGAAAATGTATTTAAACCAATAAATGAATATCGTAATGCTGTTAGTCATCTATTCCATAAAAGTGCTATTTTTTATATAATACAACTTTAAATATCTAAATTTAAAAGTGAACTAGCTGACTTCGAAACTTCAAAGTTAACTATGTAGTTCCATCCAATTGACTCTTCAATTTTAATGTCGACTGGTTGATAGTAAAATTTTAATATGAACTAGTTGTCGTTTAACGGCAACCAAATTTTAATGTCAACTCCGACATATATATACATCATAAGAAGATACGAAAAATAAAAAGATTCATTATTTTACCCGATATATGTTTATCAAAAAATGCACGATCAATTAAAGGTGCATTGACGTTGTTTTCTGCAAGAATTTTTTGCCATGCTTCAAAATGTACTGGATCAGAATCAACTAATGTACCATCAAGATCAAATAAAATTCCGTGCATTTTTTAATTTCTCTAGAAAGACTTTTTCTTATCTTGAATCTATATCTACCATGTTAAATATTAAAATAATGTATACATAAAATCGGATCACAAAGAAAACAAAAATAGAATGCTAGTCTAAATACAAAAGATTTTTCTTTTTCGTAATAGTTCATCAACTTTTTGTCTCAAAACGCATTGCTTCTTGAGCAGTCTTCATTAATAGCAAATCAATATCAGGTGTTGGTAAAACATTTTCATGTGCTAATGCCATACGACGAGGAAAAAATATATAATCAAGCTACATTTAAATTAGAAAAGAAGAAAATATTAAACTTATTATTTAAAAAAGTTATTAATATTACCGGATAATTAATAAAATTGCAAACATTTGATGTATAAACATCTGCAAAACGAGCTAGACGTCGATGAAAATATGTTGGTACTGTATATGTACGGAATACAGAACCAAAATAAGGATTAAAATAATCACGAGATTTTGTTCTAGAAATAATTAATCGAATTTAACCAGAAGGCAATGTCACATTTCTTACCTTTCTTCTTCTCGTTCGGCAACCCAACTTTTCATTAATATATCAGCTTCAGGACCAGGAATGACCTTTAAACAAAAAAAAAAATATGTAAATATATTTGAGTATTCTGTTAAATATACAAGGTACCCTAGCAGTCATGATCACTTAAGTTTTTCGTTTATCTTTACTATTTAATTTAATTTCGTTACCTTATTTTTTTAAATGATAGATGAGTGCATCAAATTTTTTTCATACAAATAAATTTCATAAGTATTGTTCTAGGATATTGTCTTTTAGCAAAATACGAAAAAGTAGACTTTTATTTCCAGAAAATAACGGATGCAACACATTGTATTTCAATTTCCATTTACTTAATGCATTGTATTAAAAACAACAAAATATATCAAAAGATAGAGAGTGAAAAGGTCTATAATTTAGATACGACTATTTATTTTACATTTCACTTTTTGTTTTTAAAATAGACAAAATTTTAAGCGATCAAATTTGAACGGTGTGAAAAAGATGTTTCGTTTTGATGTAACATGAGTTCGCTTTTTATTTTTTCGTCTTTTCATTAACCTATATGCATTATTTAAGAAAACAAGAAAATATACTAGAAGATACAGCGTGAAAATATCTACATTTTGCAAAGAGTAGCTTATTCTTATAAATGTATCTTTTAAAATTAAATAAAATAATAAAGATAAATGAAAAACTTAAGGACATCCTCCTCTTGTTTGTGTCGAATTTTCGTGAAAATTTTTTTTTTGTTTATATGTGCTGTAGATAGACCATTTGTTGGTATTGTGATCGTTGTTTAAAGGATTTTGATTGACCCTACCATTCAACTGCTATCGGGTGTTCATAAAAAGCTTCCAGCAAAAAAGATTTGTTAAAAAAAATCAGGCCGTTCGCAAACTTATTTTTTAGTTTTCTCAAAAACTAGATTTTCATCCAAGTCGCACGATTGTGTCAAGGACAACTTTCCTTTGACTTCGTCTGATCAAACTGAAATTTTTATCATATATACTTCGAAGTATTCTTCAGAGGTAGTTTTGGTCGTTTTAATTTTGTAATGTTTCCATTCAAACTTATTTTTGGCAAAAGCCTTTACGTAGTTTTTTAATTAAAAACAGAGAAAGTGAGATTTTTGAAAAAGTTCAAAATTACCCCAATAGAACAAAATTAAAAAATGGTTGTCTATGACAAGTTGAGAACCTATGGTAAACCAAGGTTTTTCATACGTATCTCACCCTTTTAGGTGATCTATCTCTGATAAAAATTTCAATCCAATCAGACTTCCCGTCTTTGAGATCTTAAAAATCGTCAAAAAGAGAGACACTATCCTTGAGTGATCATAACTTTTGAGACATCCTGTACATTTATGGCAATTTTTAACACAAATTCAAGTTTTACACTATCAGGTATTTTAAATACATACTATAAGCTGAAAACATTTTTCCTAATCATAGTAATTCTTATTATTTCAAATATTGTATTTGCGATTTTCGGATTTCGAAATTTTTTATTCTGAATAGTAATTTGATCGTTGTCAGTCTGACAGAAAATGTAGATAATGAAAAACATTGTAGAAAAAGATGTTTGTAGATTTCTTATGTGACTCATTTCATCTATTTTATTTCTTCTTTTTAGATCAGTTTATCCGCCTCAATATTCAATGTTCTAACTAAATTGCATCTCATATTGCTGATAATAAGAATGAAGATCAACACTGAATTATTCTAACACGGAGTGACTGTAAATGCTAGAATTTAACACGGTGAACTTTTTTACTACACTCAACAGCATATACAGACGATGATCCAACTAATTTAATGTTTTTATTTAAAATCATTTTTTATTGAAAAGCGGTAGGAATAGATGTCGATAACTAAACATATTTGTTGCTTATACTATTATTAAGAGAGACACTATCATTGAATTAGATGTGTTTGTAAAATGACATACTTGTAATTGATCGATTAGCCATTGAAGAACATTTAGCTATTGAAATAAAGAAAATATATATTTTTTTTGTTTTAAAAACGAATTACCCATCGAATAGTTTTTTGAAATCCTTCTGAATTAATCACATTGATTTCATCCTTTAAAATAATTGTAAATATATTTATCAATAAATTACAAATACTCACTTCAACTTCTTCTAAAATAGCACCTGTTCTCCAGCCATGTGTAAGAAATAGATCCTTGAAAAAACAAATTCCAGTGAATCTTATCCTTCAATATAATATACTTACTGCTAAATCACCATAGATATGATCACCAATATAAAGAACATCATGACCTTGCCAATGTGTCATGTCAACAAGAGTTGTAAGATTACCCTTTAGTAAACACGAAAGAATAAATTTATTTTCCATAGAAAAAAAAATTATTTTACTTCAACATAAACTTTTCCTTTCTGTAATTTAGAAACTCGATCCCAAGATTTTGAATTATTACTAACATTAATTTCTCTAAATGGTCTAAAAAATATATCATTTAAAATAAAATAAATAAGTGTAAAATAAACTATTTACTAAACCTTTTTTGTGCACCAAAAAATGACGGTTTTCTAGCTTGACATATAACAATATCAAAAAACTCTTGCCATTGTTTTCCAAGTAGATATGTCATACCACGATTAACATACCAAAAAGCACTATTTGTTATTAAAAATAATTGTTTATTAGCATCTCGAAGTCGTTGTAGAAATGGTTTTAAACGAACATTTTCTTCGAAATAATTTCCTGGAAAAGAAAATTATTTCATTTTAAGTTAAGATATTATTTACTATTCTTACCTACATCTTGTCCAACCAATTGATGCATCATACCACTTTTATGGAAAATACCAACTGCTTCCTTAATTTCATCAAAATATATAATTTTTATTGAATTTATCTATAAAATACTTACTCGAACATCATAATGTACATATTCAGAAGCAAATGGAATACTATTATCAGTAAAATACTAAAATAAATAGCTGATTCTTTTTAAATAAAACTTTTCTTTTTCTTTTTTCTATTACTTGAATTATGTCCCGTAAAATTGTTATCTCAGGTATTGTAAAAATGTCGACAAATTGAAACATATTTGGTGTCATTCCAAGATAACCGACTTCATCAACAGATAATTTTGTGCCACGATGTGCAGCAATTACTTCTTCATCTGATACTTGTTGCATACCACTTTTAAATCAAAAGAAAAAATACAACATTCTATTTTAAATATGAAATCATATTTACCGATAAACAGTGCCTAATTGAATATTATGATAACTATCAACTTTCATTAACCATCCACGTTTTATATCTAAATGAAGACCACGTGCACCCATACCAGGTCGAAAACAAAAATCCATTAATTGATCTGGATACTTAATTCAAAAAAAAAAGGATAAAGAAATATTTCCAATGTTTAAATAACGAATATCTACTCGTAAATTTTTGACAAGAAATGTTTTAGCATGATCATAAATTAATGAATGTAATGTTGATTTATATCTTGCTAATGTATAATCTATTTTGTACAAGATATCATTTATTTTTTATTTATAATAACTCAAAATAAATTTACAAACCAAAATCAAAACCATAGACTCTTATTTTTTGTAAGTCTAATTCATTATTAGCAAATATTCCAGTTGGACTCATTGTTTCTGAATAAGATGTTGCCGAAGCTAAAGTATTTAGTAATTAAACGATAAACAATTAAAAAAAAAAAAATCAAAATTTTACATAATGATTCCTCTTTAAGTAATTCATATATTTGTTGTAAATCTTTTATCTGACGTATCTGAGTAAATGAACGTCGAGATTGATAGAATAATTCTGTGATTATTCGATAATACTGTTTAGAACTACACAACATTATAATAATAATTGACTAAGATAAGTAGAACCTAAAAATGAGACTTTTAATATAAAAATAGATCACAATCTATTTTGATGAAGTTTTTTTATTTTTCATAATATAGGACTTATATATATATGATGGGATGAATGCAACCAGTTCTAATACGAGTCGACAGAGGTCTGCAGAAGGCGAGTCTTATATCTTCATAGAAAAACAAAAGTTTCTCATCAAGATTAATTTGAATTTCACATATACGATTGAAACCTTTTAAGACATTATTGTCAATATTCTTTAGAACAACCATCGGTTGTCCACTCAAGTAATCATATGTCATTAATAGTTAAAGTTATTTAAAAATTAATATAAATCGAAGAGTTTTTAATCTTGGAAGAAGATTGTAGTTGTTAATATTTCTATAGATAATTATTAAATTCTTTTTCATTTTAGTTAACATTGTGGAACCGAGTTACCTCTTTATACAAATATAAAAAAAATACTTTTGATAATTTCACTCTCTACTGATTAAAAATTTATTACAGCAATAAAGTAATAGAAAGTAGTTAATCAAATCATTACTACAGTAGTATCATATTCTAATACTATATATAGATTCATTTTGTTTCTTTACTCTTTCTCTTTAGAAATTTTCATAGATTATAACTACAATAATTTTCTATTTCATCTAATTTCTGTTCTATACTTCATGTGTAAGTAAGTTTGTCTTACTTTATTTGTGCTAGTACGACGAGAAAAAACATCAATGATACAAAGAATATGCTTCTTCTAACAATAAAATCAATTAGACATTGAAATTATTCCATAACTTCCAATTTAAAGTAAAGGTATCCAGGGTAATTTCGGCAGAAAAACTTCGGAAATGGGTGAAATCTGCCAGTATTACTCCAAACTAAAATTTCTTTCATTTCTTCGGTAACTGTCGATCTATTTTTTGTTCGTTTCCATGAGAAATAGTCGAAATCATCAGAAAAATCTGAAGACACTCCATTCGAAGTGCTGCTACTAATAAAAATCGATATCCTGATTTTTCTGTTAGATATCACAATTGTTTCGTATCTTTGCAACTAGCTCTGATGAAATCTTCGTATTTTTAGAGTCCTGAATTGTTCATCTGGGATCGTAGCATGTTTTTGAAGCAATAAGATTGATTGTTCAAAAAGCTTTTCGTTCCTTTGTGTATCTAGGTAATTGAAACAAAAGATATCACAATCATTCTTAATTCAATATCTATATAATTCAAATTGAAATGTACCACAAACTTGGTCGTTAGACTCAAAGTCATTTGATTTTATCAGATTATCTGTGAACAAATAGCTTATAAAAAAAAGAACATTAAATACACGTTTCAAAACTATTTCTCACTCTTTTGTTTAAAAGAAACACATTTTCAGACGTAGAGTACGAACTTCATAGTAAACATGTCTCACTTTTAACACATTTTTGTCAATATGAAACGTGTTCTTCAACATCCAAAATGAATTCGAATCTTTAGTAAAGAGATCGAGCACGTAAGAGCGTATTTCAAAGCGACACAAAAGCATTTCTAAGACATCTTTTTAGGAAAACAACGCTTTTTTTTCTCATTTTGAAATCAGACATAAATGCTACAGGAGAAATTGAAATTCAGGAGAATTTAAAATTCCCCCTAGGGCAAGTTAAAATTCTTTTTTTGTATATGAACTTTTTATGTAGAATCGAAGATTTTAAATTCTCCTAAACAGCAATAAATACATAATTATTTTTATTCACCTTTATTTTATATCACCATGTGAAATACTATATTATCTGTCAAAATGACTTAGTTTTCAAAGTGGATACACTCACCCTTACACTCAAGATTCATACAAAGAAAAGAATTTTAACTTACCCTAGGGGAATTTTAAATGCTCCTCAATTTCAATGTCTCCTGTAACATAAATATTAATACTTAGAAAAGTATTAAAATTAATCAATAAACTATAGAGATCGTGAACAATCATTCATCAGAAGAGGTCTTCTAATCTATCGTTTTTTTTGTTCATTCAGGTACATTATCTTATTAGAGAAATTGTTAATGTGTTAAGAGCTTAATCTGTATATTATTGCGAACTGTCGAACTATGTATTTTATCAAAACTCGTACCTCTCATGTCAAAGATAGATTTATACTACATCATTTACTCCTATTCTTTTTCTGAAATATGCCTATCTCTTTAAAAATCACATGAGCACATCCTATTTCATTTATTTATTCAATTGAAGTTCGTTCGACAGAATTGCCTTCTCAAAGATTATATATTATTAAATCTGGCGAATATGGTAGCTGTGGCATTGTATTGATTTCTTTTTTCCATCAAATAAGTAATCAAATTAAATGAATATCAAGTCATTGGTGATCAATAAGCAGTTTTGTATGTTTTAAATCAGATGTCTTTGATTGTTTCCATATTTCATCTATAAAGGATTTCAGACAATTTTCAGCATGATATTTGTGATCTACAGTCTTGGCTTAATCGGTACTATGTATAAAAAGAAAACTATTCGATTTAAAGAATATGCGAAACAAGATTCTGGTTCAAGTCTGTCTCCATCAACAATAGTCTTTAATGATTCATATTGACTAAAGTAGTCAAAGAAACTATAAATGACTTGAACTGTTTTGACCAGCAACACATTGTTTCATTGATTGTTAAGTTTTTTTTCTGATTTTAAAACGACAAATTACTATCTAAATTGAAGTCTAATATTAGTTTCTTGCTTAATGTCAAATATTGACGAGAGAAGATATTTAGGCGTTCAAACTGTTTAGATCCTCCATATATAAATCGGTATTTCAAGCAAACCCGTACTGTCGATATTTAGAAAATAAAGGCAGGAAGGTATGAATTCTTTTCAGATTTTTCATGCTTCATTAAGATCCGCCTATCACCAAAAGATGGGTCTAAACAGCTTGAACATCTAAATACTACGCTTGTGTTTTCATTACCAGCAATCGCTAATATTTAAAAAAAATAAAATAAAACATTACCACTACCAAAAGTTAAAAAAAGCTTACTAAATAAAAATGAGATATGATTTCATGTTTAGTACGTTTTCACATAAGTTGTAACTCGTATTCTTTCTCTTCTTTTTTCTCATGGAAGAATATTGATAATCACATAAGACACCAATAGATAATTGTTTTCGTTAAATATAAAGATAAAAGTATGAGTAAACAGATATTTCGATGAATAAATAGTATCATTCGTTTCAGTTTTGCGAATGAAAATAATGAATCGTCATCATCTTTTCCTAATAAAGAACAATAACGCTAAAAATATGTATTTGTTTCATGTATTGTTTCTACTAACGAAAAAGTATGATGAGAACGAAAATTTGAAAATGATCTAATGAATATCAGATATAACTAAAATTGGTGTGTGTCCTTCGAAATAATCAAAAAAACGATCATATTTTTCCGTCCATTAGTTAATTGAAATTGATAATTATTTACTTTTAATAAAAACTCAAAAATTACTAAAGAAAAATATTAGCGATGGACCAGGAATATTTAGCTGCTCGAAGTTTTCATCAGTAACAATTATCTTGTATAGATAGAAATTACTTATGCGTTAGAAAAACTACCTGTACTTTTTCTACGGTTACATCGCATCATTTCTTTCATTCTGTACTTTGCACCTTTCGCGTTTTTGTCTGATATTTTATACATTAGTCCTTGAGTACATTGCATACAATCTAAACACTGTTTTTATTATTATTAAAAAAATTAAAAAGTAATAGTGTCATAATTCCAATCGCCTTCAGGCGTTGAAACTATTATTGCAAGCATATTGCCAGTCATATGGTTCATTGTGATATTTTTATCAAATTTAATTTGATCATCATAAATTTCATTTGCTTTTAATCTATATTCTTTTACAAACATATAAGTTCCAATATTTTTTGCAATAAAATTCATTTTAATTGTTTTTTTATAATAATTATAAAGACGATATTTAATGACTGTTTTATTATTTAATGTTGTATTAACATGAATTATTTCAATATCAATTAAACTAGATTGATACAAGTTACGTGATAAGCGTTGTATTTCCTGTTTATTAATTAAAAATTTTAAACGAAATGATTTGGAAGGTATTTTTGTCAAATGTGTCATCCAACGATCATTTTTTGCGTCATAAGTTGATTCAGATGTGTTTCCTATTACATTTCCATTTATTTCATCAACCATTGTTACTGTCATATTTGTTATTGTAATATTATTATTATCGCATGTTGTTATAAGATATGCATTTTGGTTTTGAATTAAATTTCCGTCTAATTCAACAACTCCTGGATGCATAGGATTATCATTATTAACAAATACACTTGAAAAACAACGAAATTTACTAGAACATAATATACGTAAGTTAAATGTAAAATTTACTGATGATGGAAATATTAATGTCCAATTACCACTTGATAGATTAGAAAATAAATATGATTTATAATAAGTTGTATTAGTAACAATATATGATGGAGAATTAAAATGATTAGATTTTCTTAATTGAATTGTAAATGGTGCAATTGTATCATTAGTAATAAATTCTAAAAGAACACTTGAACATGTTTTATCGATTATAATTGAAATATCATTCGATGTATGTTTTGAATACAATAAATCAATTAATTCAGTTTGTTCATCTAGATTTACATTGATATTATCTTGAGTTTTATTATAATAATACACATAAAGACCACCGGTAAATCTTGCTAAATCTTGACCAAAATCAAAAGAATTTTGACGAAAATTCGAATTACGAAATATATCAATTGTAATATGTTTATGTGTTGCTATTGAAAGTATATGTGCTTTATAATATGAATCAATTGCTGGTAATGATGCAATTTGTTGAATAAAAGAAAAACTATCTATTGTACGTATATTTTGTAAAATATTTGTATAAATTAATGCTGGATCAAGGTTTGAATTTATTAATTCATTAAGTGAAGCTGATCGACTAAAAGTTGTTTTTCGGTTCAATATATTAAGAAATTTACCAAAAGCAACATCAAGAACATCGGCACGTAATTGCTGCAGAATTTTACAAGTTGCTAAATAAGCTGTTTGGGCAGCGGGTTGATGTAAATACCCATGAACTGAATCAAGTGTGTCTTTATTAATACCGCCCGACGCATCATTATTACGTGTTGCATCTAATGAACCACCGTGTGAACATTTACCCTTTGGTTTTTTTTTGAATATATCAGCTAATAAAATGAAATAACCACTTGTTAAACTTTTTGTTACATCACTATTCGATTGACATACATCAGTTGTACAATCTGTACATGTTCGAACTGTTGGTCCGGCAAATTGAGCAGCTGTCATAGCCTTAATACCAAGATCTGGATGAGGCTGCCTATTATTTAATTCAATCCAATTTGAATGTGAATAAAAATCTAAATAATTATTAAATAGAAAAATAGAAAAGAAGAATTATCATGAATTACCTTGTAGAGTATGTATCATTTTTCCAAAATTTTCATTAGCATTATCATAATTGCCTGATTTTAATGCCGTAATAGTTGATTGATATCTTTGAAGAATAAGTTGTGAAGCTGGAATAAATGATTCGGAATCAAAGTGACTTTGTGTATCTAGTTGTTCTTTTACATCAACAACTACATTACACGCTATAATACTAATAAGTGTAGCTTCCCAAAGAGAAAATGGATTAATACCTACAGTATTTAAACCGGAAATTTTGTCTTTAATTTGAGAAAAAAGTGACGATGGGCATATACCATTTGTTATTGTTGGTATTGATATTGTAATACCAAAACGTGTTTTCATATATTCACTTGTGACTGTAGCAACAGCACAGCGTGTTATTGAGTCATGGGTTGCACTAGCTGATGATGTTATTGACCCTGGATTGAAAGCATTTATTGCAATAAAATAATTTAACACGATAAATATTAGAAGCATCATAGTTATAAAAATTTTTTAGTTGCTAACTACCTTATATCGATAAAATATTTATATAGGTTGTAGATTATTCATATATTACTAATTATATTCGAATGATGTCAAGCGTATCTTCATAACATTCATTCATGACTGCTTTGCGCCGCATAACATTTAATTTTTATTAGTACAAAAATATTAAACAATCATTCGTACGTAGTAGACGTATTGATCTGAATCCGATTTTTTTTATTTATTATGACAAAAAAAAAAGAAAAAAGGTAGATAATAATCAACGACGACAAACGGATGGCTAGAACGTAATCGGGAATAATCTATGAGTAGGTGGTGCAGTCAAATCTAATAAACAGGAAATAAAATAACGTATGACAATTTACATGAAAAAAAAAACACTTACCA
>JAJEKB010008742.1:0-18035 GCA_022393335.1 Macrotrachela quadricornifera | reverse complement strand
TAAAAATCATGATATTTGCTGCAGTCATCTCTTTCTTTTTAACTTATATATAGATTTGTATAAAATCTTAGGATAATTCATTCTGCTAAGCGAAGTGACAGTTTTTTGGAAAATGACAAAGAAGATTATTTTCGAAAATGTTCATCAGTCTTTTCAGATGAATATGACAAAAGTTTTTGAATCAATAAAAGATATTTCAGTTCAGACAATCATACCATATTGCAGAGATCTTTATTAAAGTACCTTTAAATCAAAGATTCAATATAAAAAGTTGAAGGAAAAACAATACAATATCTAAATCATTGAGATATTTGTTTCTTCAATATATTCATTAGAAGATTGGAACACAATTATAGTGCTTCTCTTTTTTCACATTTTTTTCTTTAAGAAGAAAAGCATATATGAGTATGTAATTTATACTATGTTCTTTCTACAGAAAGAAAAATAAAATTTATGCAAAATTTTTGCATCACGCGTCATATAAATTTCAAAGTTTTAAATTGTGTTAGATGTATCAGTTTAAAAAAAATGATTACTACCTTTAAAAACTTTGGCTTTCGCCGATAATGCTCTCGCCCTCATCCTCAAGACATTATGTTTTTCCAATGAATCACTTCTTCTCATACATAATTACTGTCAACGATAACCTTGATTCTGCTTCTAGAATATTAAATATAAACAATAAGAAACAATTAAACAGTTTTCGATACATTAAATTTTAAAAAGATCATAAAAAGAATAATTGATGATTCTGGTACAATATATCGGAAGAAAGTATACTAGATATTTCTTTTCTGTGATTTAATTAAAAAGTACATCAATTCTAGTAAAATTTTAATTTAACGAATAAGTATTTTCGTCGTAAAAAATTGCCTCGAAATGAATAATTTTGTTTTGAACGTAACAACTAAATATGTTCAGCAAGAATAATTCACAAAAAAGTTACAAATGCGAAATATTAGAGATATTCTTCAACGAAAAACTGTATTCACTTTTTCCGGTAAGCGATAAAAATCAATCGATTGCTTAATTTCGTCATCCTATCACTGATTAGTATGGATTCACTAGACAATATATAGTCCAAACATTCGCTGTATCCGCCAGAAAAAAAAAGAATGGTGTCGACACATCCGCTGACTCATATGCGTTCTCCAGCAATGATTATATAATGATCAATATTTGAACAATATTTCAGAGTTCATTCGAATTTTGCATGTTTATAAAGTTAAAAGAATTTTTCATTAAACTATGACTAGCTCCCAAATTAGTTTTTAAACCAGCATATATTTTCGACTTCTTCGTAAATGATTTTCTATCAAATCAAATTCACCTTCAATTGAACACAAAATTAAGCATTTCCTAAGAACATTATAATTGCTTCTTCAAAAAATGACGTTTGAAAATGTTTCTACCAATTCAAAGTGGAACTTCCACAGAATAAACTTTCAAAAAGAATTATTCTGTAGGACATGCTTCAGAATTCACATGAAGAAAATAGTATTTTGCGCACAATGAAGCCTTTTTCATTGATTAGTCCTTTTGAAAATCATAACATTTAAAGCACAATTCAGATAGTCAAGCGAATCCGGACGAGACATTCCAAACATGACGCTCAAGAACAGTATTTGGAAAAAATACATTAGAATCAGCCTTTTTGAATATTGATACGAAAGGCCGACGAAAAGACTTTTGTAGTGCTGCATGTTATTCATAATTAAGTCACTTTCAGCATGTGTACATATTGAAACCGCCTATTAATTTACAAATTTATAGATAAATGTTCGTTTGAATATTTCAAAAATGAAAAGGTAAATATATATTAAAAAGAAAACACTGAGTCATTATTAGTATTATTTTTCTCTATTTTCTGTATATCTTCATTTAATTTCAATAGTTCATCAGTTTTTTGTGATTTGTCAGCATTTGTTTTCAAATATTGAACAATCATATAATTAAGAGTATTACCTTCTGCTAAAATTTTCTCAAGTTCACCTAAATATTGTTTTTCCTCTGTATGCACACTCAGAACAGCAAGACAAGCTTCACGAATTTCTTCTTTATTAATTCCATTGATTAATACTTCCTTCACTTTTGGATCATCTGAAAGAAAAAGAAAACATAAACAGATACTAAAAAAAATTTATATCAGTGTACCCATAAAAGTTGATAATGCCAAACAAGATTCGACGACTAATCGACTTGATCCTCCAAATGACAAAAAATCATCTGAGGAATCATCATGATTATTTTTCGTTTGAATCGGTTCTTCGATCATTTTGATTAAAAGTGGAATAGCTCTTTGATCACCTAACTTTGCAAGAGCATTAGGAATATTCATTGGAAAAAAAAGATTAAGCTACAATAAATTAATAACTAGGGATTAACATTTGATCTTGATAAACTACTATTTTCTACAGTATTAAGTATTTACTTACGTCTTGAGGTAATAAATTTGCTAAAATTTCGAATATTTCTTCATGTTTCATACCAGCTAAGGCACTGGCAGCACCTTTGATAGTACAGACACTCTGATGTTTTTTTAAGAGATATATCAATATTGATCCAATAAACTTCTTTTCATCACCTTCACAAGCTTTTCCTCGATTTTCAAGTTCTTCGAATGCTTTATTTTCTATGGGACCATGATAATGATGATAACAAATAGCAGCCAACAATTCGGTTGATCGTTTTGACATATCTGCTGCCAGAGTTGTCTGAACACATTCCAGAGCATTGTCAGATTGTAATTTTTCTAATAATAAAACATTTTCGGAATTGTATTCAATATGACGACAAAATCCTGGAACCCATGAATAGAAATTATATTGACGTTCACATTCATCAGCTTGAGCTGTATCATTTTTTTCTGTAAAGTACGTTGCACACATTTGATAGGCCTTAGCAAATCGTGGTTCAGTTGCAATCAATTGTTGAAGTCTAACGTAAGCTTGTTCTTTTTTTCCTTGTTTCCACGAACAATCAGCAGCTTTATAAAGCCATTCAGCATCACCATCATTCTAAAACATATTTACAATAAAAATTGAGTTAAACTCGACTGACAGATAATGTCTGCCGAGATTTGAAATGTACAATTGCGCGCGAAAGCTTCTGTACTTTGATAAGCTCTAAATAATAAATATTCTTACATTAAAGGCATCTTCATAAATTTGAACAGCTTCTTCATAATTTTCAGCATCAAATAGAGCTTGAGCTAATTCAGTTCGAAATGTTCTCTTTGTTTCCAACTGTGTATCAGGAATTTTCTCAATTGCTCCTTTATAATATTTTACTGCCGTTTGTAATCGTTCTTTTTTCCATTCCGCTTCTTCACTTTCACTCATTTTTGATGAAGTATAACATACACGATTATGTTTATGTGAAACTCCAGATCCCTCTCTACCTAAAAGGAAAGAAAAACGAACAAATTTTAAAAACGGATCAAATGAAACATTTTCATTTAACCTTGACGATGCATAACTCGAGCTGTTCCAAGTGAAATATTAATCCAATCAATTAGTTTTCCTTCATTAAGTTTTTCTACACTTTCCACACTATCTTCTAATAATTTTAATGCATTTGTCCATGATTGAACAGCTTCAGTATGTTCTCCCATAAAATTGAGATAATCTCCAAGAAGGTCATAGGCCTTATAAATTCGATCATCTGTTGAAAATTTTTCAATTAATGTTTGTATTTCGGTAATAGCTTGTTTATGTCTTCCAGATTGAAATTTTTCATGTATTTCACGAAGTTCAGTTTCCATAATCTTTAAAACTAAATAGTTAATCAGTATGAATTTTCCGTGTAAAAAGAAGTCTGTTCTGTTAGAAGAATATCTATGGACAGTTGCTTTAATATGTTACCTTAGTTTATCAGCAGAGACAAATATGAGTATTTTTCTCGGATATAAGTTACAACACGACTTTCACCTTTTCAATGTTTTCTAATTGCCATGACAGGAGCAAACATGATGTCATTTTTTTTCTCCTTGGTAGAATATATTAAAAACAAATCTCACTACATGACACGCACATGCATATATTTTGATATATTTTTTCATTCTGCTTCTTCAATTTTTGCTTCATGTCGGTAGTAATCATTAGAGAGAGAGAGAGAGCAACAAAAAAAAAGAAAATTGAAAGCAAGATACATGTGCTAGTGTAATAGGTTTTTTTTCTTCTTTGTATATTTGTGAATAAAATTAGTTTTGCTTTTGTGCCTATACAAAGAACCAGTGGCGTATTGAGGATTTTTAGGTCAATGAGCAAGTTTTCTATTAATAGAACAATTTTCTTTTAAGCCAACAAAATATTCATAAATTTAACCAAAACACAAAAAAATGACATGAAGTTCATCTAATTAAATATGTATCACACTTAGATCTTAAGATCACCTTCTCTCGCTCCTTCTTCGTCAAAAATCGATTCCAATCTGAATGAATAAAAAATGTCTGAAATTTGGAAGAAATTGTTCGGGTTATATTTCTAGGACTGTGGCAAAAATTTTAGCCTCATACTGTGAGACTGAGAGAAAGATAATCATCAAACAAGCGTCAAAAATAGTTCATTTCATTTCATTCTCAAAATTTCTCTGTTGTCCTTCAGTCTATATATTGTTTTTTCCTTCAAAAAGCATGCTAGGATGCAGAACTTATAGAAGCTTTTTTTTCTTAATTCTTACTTTTAAAGCGAAAAAAGAGACGATGAGCGCAATTACTCGAAAAATTCTTCTAAAATCTAAAAAAAAAAACTAGCCCTTCCATTTCAAAAGTGCTTTTCGACACAATAATAGTACCACCGTGTTCAGAAACATGCACTTATAGACACTGAAGTTTTATATGCTCTTTACAGCAAAAATAAATATTTGGCTTTATATGGTACTGCCATAGGATGGTACTGAAGATACGGAGAGCTACTATACACAAAAGAACATAAGTAGTAAAATTGTTATATCTCTAGTGAACTACGAGATATCGAGCTGAAGTATTTAGTAGTACGAAGATAATCCATCCTCAGTATGCTCAGAAGTTTTCTGCTATATACACTATATTAAGGGGTAGATCGTGTTTTATCATGAAGATAAAGAAAACTTAGCGAGAGATTTTTATGAGAAGGGGTAATCTTAAGCTTAAATTTAGTGTATTGTACTCTTACATAAAAACCGTTATAGTTTTCCTTTCACTTGCCTCCGCCATTCTATATATATATGCTTGTCTGTGGTCTCCTAACCAGTGACCTTGTTTTTCTTTTCTTTGATCTTTCCGTCACTACCTTTATGTGGTATTTTCTTAAAAATCGAACTTTCGTTCATTCAAACATGCAATTGAAACAAAAGAAGCAATTTTTTTTCATTTTCTTTTTGCAATTCTTAACAGAAAAATAAGCAAAGGGCTCTGAAGTTATAAATATTGAGGAAAATCGAAAATTTTTGAAAGTTTTCTTAAAAGTTCTTCAATATCTCCGAGCAAAAAATAATGAAATATTCGGTTATTGAGAGGTGATTCATCGCTCGGAACATCTCTATATGTGATCCAGAGAGAAGAAAAAAAACAGGTATTATTCTATTCAAACATTAAAATTGAAATTGTGAAACATTTAAATTCGAATGGGCAAATCTTCAAATGCAATCGGCTATTGCCCATTTCACACCCCCACTCCCATCCATTGGCTACGCCACTGCAAAGGACATAATTTTAATTGCTCAAGTACAAAATAACAACTTTCTTGTGTTTTTTTTGATAATATAATTATTTTTATTTAAGATTCTCCTCATCCTCAAAAATTGATTTCCAGTCTAAGTACATTCAAGTTGCATGACATTTTTAGGGTATGTTGGGGTTGAAATGTTGACAGAAATATGAACCAAGCAAGGCTCTCACTTTGTAACCCATCTTTTTCTGTCCGAACTCATTGAATATATTTAATTTTTTTTTGACTTTTTAACCGGAAAAAAGGATGATAAGTTCAATCACTGCAAAAACTCTAAAAATGGACATCAATTCACATACATATTTGTCTATATAATAACGAAAAATGTTGATTCAAAAAAGCGAATCTATCAAGCTCTGCATATTTTCGTGATTTTTCAAACAAAAAATAATGTACCGAATGGGCCAAAAATAAGTAAACAATAAAATAATGATTGAATATATCTATAATGGCTAGAGCAAACGGGCTCATATTTTTACCAAGAATAGAGGCATGTTCATACTCCAAATCCATAAAGATAAGATTAATAAGAGGCAAGATTGCAGTTTACGATCGGTCGGTAAGAACGTTACTAGGGATGTATAACGAACATCCGAGAAGAAGAATATAGTCACCGACATTCGCCTCTTTACCCTCATCCTCTTCCCCTTTTATTTCTATTTATTTCTTTTCATCTCTATTGATTTTCCATTGACGGACCGTAAACTGAAATCTTGCCCAAAGAAGCTCTTGCTATATTTAAAACGATGGCAGACTGCCTTGACGTAGCATTACTCTATCAAACAGTCGATTTGGAGGAAAGGGTGAATGTGCTTCAGTATCGACAGTCGTCATTTCAAACTCTACTCGATTTTACGAGCAACAACTCAAAACATATCAAGATCGACAAAACTGTACTCAATGATCAATACTTGGAATGGAACAAACGTTGTCTGACAGAATTGAAAGACAAGGAAATTTGGAACGCTTAGACAAAAGTGATGAAAACTTTCTTCATGAATATAGATCTGGCGAATAATATTGAACAATATTCACATTTCTATTCTCTGATGGTTGTGAAAATCAAAAGCGAAGCTCTCTGTGAGAGTGCTGCGTTAATCCTGAAGCAACATATTCGTGGCAGTCGAGCTCTTGATCACGAATCCTTAGCCAAAAAAATAATGTTACATCGAAATGCACAACCACTTCATCTAGCAGATCCATTGATCAAGTCCTGTCTCAACAACTACTTCTCTCAACTGAAGAACAAACATCGGATTTCATTCAAAAAAACAGAACAGCATCGTCTATTCAAGTTGATTTTACCTGGTTCAATTGTCTTGAACCATTTGAGAAAAGAACAAAATATTTGCATATTTTTTTCTGTCTATATTTTCTGAAAAATAAAGTTGGTCTGTGAGCGACGAAGAAAAAAACAGCTTGAGAGATTTTTTGAGAAAACTTCTGCGAGTCGGGAAATTTTTGATTTTTCGAAAGATTCTGCACCTCTGGTTTATAGTGTCTCCAGCAGAATGATCATGTCTATCAGATTGATTCGAATATTTATTACAGGCATATTCTATTGTTCATTTTTTCTACAAAAAATACCACACTTTTATAATTCATCTTCTAAATATAAATGTATTATGTTCAAGTACTGCAAACGTTAGGACAGCGTATAAACATACGCTTTATTTATATTTCCATTTTTATATAAGTAAGAAAGAAAGAAAGAAAAGCATGATTAAAAAAGATTTCATGACGAAAGAGTAGACAAAGCTGTCCGGACTGATGTTTTATCTCGTTTCAGATTGAGTTTAAAAGAATTCTGCGAAATAGTTTTAGAATCTATTATTTATTTCAAAAGAAAATTGCATAACGTAATAACAGGGCTTCCAAAAAGTTACAGTGGACTTCGGAAAGATCAAGAATGTCCATCAACCGTAGCCATGCGATTACTTTTTGTGAAACACTATCTAAGAGAAGAGATGATGTAATTATATAAAGTGAATGTCATTCTATGAGTTATATGTTTTGACAACCTTATTTTTTGTTCATCGATTTTGTAAATTTGGTACCAATTTTGATTGGTATGAATCTACGTTTTGTCAATGCAGTAGCTGGTCGTATGTCACGTAATTGTCGTATTCCTCTTCTAACTTCTTCAAGTATATGTGTAGAATAATCGTTTTCTTCATCTTTTGATAGATCTGATGAATCATCACTCTCAACTTCTCGCGCACAAGATTCTAATAATTGTTTCTTTAAATTTTGGAACCATTTCCATTGTTTTGTTAAATCAGTTTTTTTATAATGTCGAGGACGAATAAACCAACAATGACAACAGCGATTGAACCAAAAAACGAATTGAAGTTTAAGAATTTCAAAGTCGGCTACTAATTCATAGAGCATATCAAGACGGGTATTTTTAGCTGTAGCCATCGTCGTTTCAGTTTCACCTACAGCCAGACCTACATTTGACATAGAAAAATAGATAAATTTAAGTACAGAAAAGAAACGTTATCCCTACCGATGAGAAGATTAGTCGCAATAACAGGCATAGCAATAGTAAAAAAAATAAGTAGGATAAAACCTATTTTATAATAGACTGTAATATTATCATTGTACATCAAATCATCGTAGTTAATTTCACCCGAACTCATTATCACTAAAGAATTCTTATTTTAGAGGAAAATAAACCGAAATATGAATACCTGTTTTAGCAAAACTAACAACTACACCACTAAAAGCATCAAAATTTTGAAAAATCATATGTAAAGTTAATCCAAAAGTACATATTAAAATCATCAAGACAGGTAAAAAGAGTAAAAATCGTATTAAAATCTGTCTCATCATAATAACATAAATACCAATAATAGGTATATATTGTATATAATAAAATAATCCCATATAACCAATAAAAAGACCACATGCACCAATTTGCCACTGCAGTGGGCAACGCATCCTATATTGCTTTTGATAATCATAATCAAAAATAAAATAATAATTAAATCCAAGTGAAATCATTTCAAGAATGAATGTTAATGTTTTACTCCAATCAACTCTTATATAGCCAATAATAACCCAAATATTTTTTGAAAGAATTAATATAAAAAAAATATACGTCGTAATTTTAAGATAAGTATCAGTTGTTTCTTTTAAACCATTATTGCCAAGTGCACTTGTAACATTTCGGCATAAACTCCAATCAAAAACAAAACTAGTTAAATTATAATATTCTTGTGGATGCCGTGCTCGCAATACAATTGTTGTATATAGACCAAGATAAATAGCATAAACAAGAAATATAATAACAAACAGAACAAGACTAATACCAAAAAACTTTTCCATAGCAAGACTTTTGCTTAATGGATGAGCCATTAATTGATATTTGTTATGAACAGCCATAAGAAAAAGTGGATGATTCATAACTAAAATTTTATAATCATATGAATATGGCTCACCTTTCTCGTTAGTGTTATCAATAATATCAGAACTATTGTTGAGATTATCTTAAATATAGAAGAATTATATATTGAGGATATTTTTCCAAATGAGATATATGTCATTCCTTATTAATTACCTTTGGTCCAATCATGAATAACATATTGATCCTCTAAAAATTCGTAATTAAAAAATTGATGATGTATCTGGGAATTTTCACTACCAATTATCGTAGTACATTTTTCAAGAATTTCGTAGGCCATATTAGGCATAGAAATAATAAGCTTTCGCATTGGAGTATTAGCTGTGCGACTATCTAAGCACAAGCGACAAGTATAGAATGAAGCTTTGTCCATGAACTTGCAATACGGTACACAACAACATTCCCTGCACGTCTCACTTCCACACGTACAGCATGGCCGAAGATGACTCTCATTAAATTGTGCATTGCGCATCAATTCAAATATAAAATCCTGTTCAATTAAATATTTAACAATTTTCTCATTCTGTTCTTCAATTGCTACTTCAAGACAATTGAAACCTTGAATATTTGTTTGTAATAAATCGGCGCCGCTTTTTACCAAAGTTTTTACTAAAAGCGATGAACTATATCGACATGCTGTGTGTAATGGAGATTCTCGACGAATATTTAATGCATTCACTTCGGCGTGAGCATTAATAAGACATTTAATACATTCCACACGATCTTCATTTTCTTCATCACTTGAATCAGACCAACGAGCGGCTTCATGCAATGGTGTGTGATCATTAATATCACAGGCATTTACATTTGCTTTACAAGCGATAAATAATTTAACAATTTCCACGTTACCTATGAATGAATAAAACATTATTTTCTTTGCTCTCAATAACAATAATAATATTCTCAAATTTATTTCTTAATTTTTTCATTACCTATATATCACTGCAAACTTAGAGAAAACAATAAGTCATAACTTTGATATTTTGAACATATTCTGATACTTTCAGCGCAGTCAAGCGATAAAGTTTGAAAAACGCATGTGAATGCAGTATTATCGTTACGTGCACACGCATGCATCATTATGATATAGCATGCGCGTGGATGTGTCACACAGTTTACTATATTCGCGAGTGCATGCATGGAAATTTGTACATCTACACACTTTCTATTTTCCCTTGCGAGGATATGCATGACAATATTATAATGATCCAAAAATGAAGTACATGCTGTGAACATGCATGAACACGCATAAGTTTTTTTTCTAGATTTAAGATTCGAACATACTTTATTTTATAAGATGATCTGTTGCATCATTTAATCATTTAGTTACATTAGGAAATATAATCAAAATTGAGTTTATAATGATCATCCGGTAACTACTATATATATAAATGTGCATAAAATCTAACTAAGGGGGAAAAATAGATTTTTCTGATTAGAATCAATCTTAAATAAAAAAATCAGGAAAATTAGAAAGAAATGTATCATTAAATTTTTAATCTCTGCTGTTCAAAATATTAATTCAAGGATGAAACATCTGAAATAAAATGTTTTTAATTGTTCGTTGATTTTTTAAATTTGAAATCAATTGAGTTTAGATTTAAAAGAATGAGTTTACCATTGTAATTAATCAATTAATCAAAAAAGTCTGATTTTATTTCTTTCACACTTGAGTTCAACAGTAATAAAGAATTTTAAAAAGTGAAGAAGTTTTTTAAGGAAATATAATATAGCTATAAGAAAATCGTGCTAACTTTTATAGAAACTAAATAAATACGCTTCGATAGAAAAGCTAAATTTTTGTAAGAGTGGACATGTAGACTAGAAAGTAGGAAAATCTCGCATGTCAACGAAGAATCGATTCAGTATTAGTTTTCATAAATACACTTCTTTTGCGCTAACACACAGGATTTAGAGAATATCTCATTATTTTGCAAGTACACGCAGATAACATTTTAGAATTTTCATACAGGGCATGTTTTGTATGAACGTGCGAGTATCTGTATGAGTAGATTTCATGCACAATCTCACATGTTTTACTAAAAAATTACAAAATTTGTGCTTCCGTCCCTGTACTTTCAAAACGCAACTCCACGCGTATATTTATGTTTTGTATTTACATGCAAAAAGTGAAAATATTTCATATAACTTGCATGATAATGCATGCCTATGGTGATTTAAAAAATATTTTGCATGTCAATGCGGGTTTTAAGAAATTTTTTGCAAATACACGTGTTTCTCTGGCTTTCATGTTTGACAAGGGGACCATGCACAAATTGCAAGTCTACTATTTATATAGAAGAATTGAAAATACAACTTTATCAGCTATTAGAATATGTTCAGAACACATGAGTACAGTTGAAAGTGGCAGATATCGTAGTGATGATGAATTATCAGAGAGCCACTGTAATAGATAAGTATGCCTGTGGTAGACATTTACCGAAACGTTCACTAAATTTTCCATTGGCGATCGTGCTCGATCTACAATTTATTCTTTCCTTCTTGGATAGACATAATTTATAGAGAAAAGTCATAGTCAAAAAAATATTTACAAGTCCAAATTCCATTTTTCAAACCAAGTTTTAGTCTGATTCATGGCTTTGCCCAGGATTATTTTCGCAGGATCCTACGAATAGTTCTTCTTTGTAATCAATGGCAATGCGTTCAAGAAAAAAACAAGTGATGTGCGAACGAGTACATTAAAAGAACTTAATTATTCAAGTTTTTAAACTTCAAATTTACCTTTCAATGCAGCTATATGCAAACCTGTACGTAATTGTTCATCACATTCTTCAATTAATATTTTGGGTGGATTCACTACGTCAATCATCCGTTTCACAAATTCATAATGACCTTTTTCAATAGCTTCATGAAAAGCAGTTAATCCATTATTGTTCCGAATTTGTAATATTGCTGGAACTATCGTTGAATCAATTCTATTTTGATTAGATTCAGATTTCAAAACTGATCCTGAATCAGGAGAGTTTTTAGTGACTAATAACAATTTATCACACATATATAGATTGTTTTTTTGTACACAAATATGTAGTGGTGTATTACCTATGGCATCGATAGGTGCCAGATTCGCGTCATATGATTTTTCTTTGTTTAACAAGAGATCAGTAATCGAGTCATGCGGAAATTCTGCACAAATGTGCAAGACTGTTCGTTCCAAGTCAAAGCTGAATTTTTCCAATATTGTTTTATCACAATATTTATCTTGGAGAAGTACTTCAACACATTCTTTACGTCCATATTTAACAGCTATCATTAATGGAGTAAATCCATCTTTAGATATCTGTTCTGACAGCACTTTTTGAGTAAAAAACTTGGATAGGTTCGGATCATTAAATAATTTAAATCCATGCGCTTGACGACAAGCTATATGAAGTATGTATCTACTCATATTTATGTTGGACAAAAACTGAGATAAAATTTTTGAATCAAGAAGACGAACAGCGCCGTGAATAAGAGAACGTATACTATAAGTGGATTCGCTACCATGAGATTGCTTTCTAAAGTATTCATCGAGTGCATTGAAATCACCGTATTCAGCAGCTATTTCAAACGGAGTTTTTTTATCTATTGTTTTTAAGTGAAATAGTCCTGGTTGTAAACGAAATTGTGGGTAGATATCTGGTGTTCTTCCGAAACGATACGCATAATGAACTGGAGTTGCTCCTTGAATATCGGGTATCTAGCAAAAAACTGATGCTACTATCGGTGCCAGAAGAAAAGGCAATCGAATATTTCTTGAATAACTATTGACAGAAACATGATAGAGACTTGCAGTTTTCAGTATTTAATAGTTAAGACCCATGAACATATTTTCACACACAAAAGTCTTCCAAAAAAATATCTTAGAAAGCCGACTTTTCAAAGATTTTCTGAAAAACCAGTTGGTTTTTCGAAAACTGCCATAATAATCTACCGTGTTTTTTACATATTCAGAATCAACATCAAAAACTGCGTGGATTCATATATATTTCAAAAAAATTTTTTATCGTCGAAAAATTCACTCCCTAGGTACTTTGAGAACCATGTCAAAAGGCCGTTTCTGTTATTTAGCCATTTGCTATTTTGTGTTCCAGTAACATTTTACACGGTCCAGGCTCGCTTTTCAGTGTCCAAATCACTTTTTGACTAAATTTGTTTCTTGACATAGTCTTCTGAGTTCCTAGGAAGTGAATTATTCGACGATAAAAGAAGTTCATTAAAAGATTCAAAATATACATGAATCGACGCAGTTTTTGATATTGATTCCGAATATATAAAAAAACACGATAGATTCTTATGGCAGTTTTCGAAAAGCCAACTTGATTTTTCAGAAAATCTCTGGAAAGTTGGTATTTTAAGATATTTTTTAGAAGATTTTTGCTTGTGAAAATATGCTCATGGATTTTAGCTATCAAATGCTGAAAACCACAGGTCTCTATCGTGTCTCTGTCAAAAGTTATTTAAAAAACACCTGACTGCCTTAGCGTCTGACGTTGGTAGTAGAACAGTTCGTCGCAAAGATATAATCCAATTATAATTTATCATACTTTTTTCATTATTAATGTGACCTATTAAGTTAAGTTTTCAACACATAATTTAATGAATATAAAAATATAGAGAATATTTCTAATGACTAAATTTCAACTTTTGTCCTCAAGCAATACAATAATAGTCTTACTCACATAAAGTTTGATTATTTGAATTATTCCAGTGGTAAATTTTTTCAAATTAAGTAGAAGGAACACTGTAATTTTCTTTTAATTCCCACCGTAGCTAAAGGTTTGTAACATGTGAGAGAATACTTTGACAAAACGAGCGAAACTTAATGCTCACTGGCAAAGATTGCCTTTAGCATGATCAGAAAAACTAACGTTTGACCAAAGCTTTTTACTAAATCTCCTTAGTTAGCTTACGAATTCTCTTAGTTTAAAGACTATCAGCCATTATTTAACACATTTTAAACTAAACTAATACGAATAAAACGATGATTTACACAGTCTTAGGACCGTTTTTGATGAAATCTCATATCTAAGGTTTTTTGTCTTGTCGATATTCATCATGATACAGCAAAGGGATTCAATATTTTTTTTATCAAGCCAGAATTTCTTATAATGGCACAAACTGAAATAAAAAAATCCAAGTTTAGCCATTAGAAATATTATCTAAACATTTAGACTCATTGAATTGCGTGTTGCAAATTTATTTTAATAGGCCACATCAATAGTGGAAAAATTATGATGAATCATAATTGGATTATATCGTTGCAACGAATTGTCCGATCATTAAGAAATTAAAAAAAATAGTCATTGCTTTATTAAGATTTAAATAATTTTCAGACTATAAAGAAAATTTAATATAAAGCTCACATCGGTTTTTGCATCGAACTTTAGTAAAATTCCAATAATGGCAACATGATTTCGCATAATAGCATGATGTAATGGTGTTCGTCCTTTATCATCTTGAATATTTATCCGAATTTTTCTATTTTTCAATAATAGAGACAAAACTGGTGCCTATTAATATCGTTGAGAAAAAAAAATTTTTTTAAAGATTTTTTACTTCTTCGCCTGTCTTTCGTACATTTTTCGATTGATTTATATCTTTTTCGATGTCGAATGAACAAACAGCAAGATGAAGCGGAGTTAGACCATCGCAACCGAATAAATTAACATCTTAAAAAAGAAAAACAAGAACAACTAAATTTTTCTAAATAGAAACCGAGTTGATTTTTACTGCATTTGTATTTATTGTTGAGTAACTGTTGACAAACAAATAAATTATTCGATCGAACAGCATAATGAATTGGTGCATAATTATCATCATCGAGTTTTTCGATTATTTTCTTTATATTGACTTTATACTGCAAATGTTCAAAGAGATCTTCAATCTTTTTCCATCGATCTACTGATCTGTTACGAACTCGACAACATGCTACCTATTCAGATTATAATAACGTAAAAACAAAATACTTTTTTTTCTTCTTTTGAGAATAATAACATTACTTGTTTTAATTGTATGTAAATTGTTTGTATCGCCTTTTTCTCCATTTCTTGGTCAAACAGTATGTCCTGCCGTGAAATATATCGATTCGATTCCATTGAAATGGTCGTGCTTTTCAGTTGATCAGGGACCACTCTTGATGTCATGGTATCCTTAAAACAAGGCATGATTTCATTCTTAAGATATTTTTATTTTTGTTATCGAATTTTTACTTAAAACTGGGTTAGCTGAGTAATCAATAGGATTGTTCAATTCTTTAAAATCTACGACAAATATTCCAATATATATTCATAATGTATAAATATACAGTATTTTAAATTGTTATAACCTATTACAAATGTGATTTCATACATATTCTGTTGTCTCAGACTACCATCTAGAAATCGCCGAAATCTCGAATGTTTAACGAATAGGTTAAAAATCTATTTGAAGAAAATGTACATTTAGACTGAGAATTAATTAGGTTTTTCCGTCCGATGTCTCTCATAAGTCTCATGTAAGCAAATAGGATGCCATGAATAATAGAAATTACCTGTCAATTGCAATAATTTTATGTGAATGTATGAATAGATGATGGTGTGTTATCGAAATTAGAGTTATACGGGACACAAGTAACTTTTTCTGGCAGGTCACACCAAGACTAGATACAAAATTTTTGTACAGGACAGATCATAGGCTACAGGTTTCTATGTTCCTGATCTGGCAGCCTGTCACAGCATCCATGTCGTACGAACCATCGGTTGACCGTAGACAACCATTCAGTTAATCGGATATGTGACCTTCAATGGTCAAGGAGCCACCTCATTTTGCTGTTAACTGGACGGTTAATTGCGGTCAATTAACGGTTTTCAACCAGTTCGTATGACATGGATAATATTAACGTCAAAATGCATAGATTCAAAAATAAGAAAAGAGTTTCAGTTAAATCGAATCATTTATCAGTAATGGATTATTGGACCAAAGAATCGAGAAATCGTTCCATTTCCAGCAGAAATGGATCATCCCATAAAATTGTATATACACAATAGAAATGGAAAATATATAAATATGTAGAAACATGAAATGAAAGGAAAAGAAAGGAAATATACATACATACAATATATTAGTTGAAATTGCACATATGCTGAAATTTAAGAAGAACTCGTTTTTCTTTCAAGACGAAATCGTTTAATAAGAGAAACAAAAAATGGCAAAAGAAAATAAACGCGTTACTTGAACGATAGATAAAGATTTTATCCACTATATCTCTTTTCAGATTATAATTAATAGCTGACTCTATTCATTTGTCATTTATAAAATAAAAAGCTACGACCATCGTTGTGTAGAAATAAGAAGACAACATTAGATGAAAAAAAATAAAACAAATATACATTTCTCTCTATATGTTTTCTATTTCTGCTGAAAAAAACTATCTCTACTTGAACGTGATTTGGTAGTATAGGAAGTTTGATGTTGAAAAATGATTTCTGCTTGACTTTATGATGTTAACCATTTCTGCTGGAAGTGGAACAGTTTCCCGTTGTAATGGGAAAATGGTCCAGCCCTCCTCATTTGTTGTAGTTCTGTTTCAGGATGACGGTTCCAGTTATAGGTAAGACTACATTTATTATTTAAATGCGGTACCAGAACTAAGGAATATTAGCTGATTTGTTTTGTACATCGCGTCATCAGAAGAAGTTCAGTCAAGGTTTTTTCTGAGTTCGAAATAATGTGAAAACAACCAAATTTTCTACTGACAAACAGCTGCCAACGACTAATAAAACAGTGGAAGTGTTGAAGATAATTCTTACTTTATGCATCTTCAGAGTTGTGTTTAGAGTTTAAAAAGTTAAAATATTTGTGGGTATTGCTTTGCGCAAATTTTGTATGACAGTATTAAAGAAAAGGATTAATAGCCTTCAACACTCAGACAGACTTCTTTCCTTTTTCACCGTACAAAATGGATGCAAGATGACTGTTTGTTTTTTTTCGTTGTGAGTTGGAGTATATATACGCCAAATATTTAATCATCAGTCTCTTCTCAAGGTAAATGCGAAGAAAAGTTACTTTTACACCTGACGTCCTTGTAAAGCTATTTACTGAATTAGAGAAAGAGAAGTATATTTTATACATTAAACAGACTTTTTCCGTGCCATGACGATACATCTCCACTTATGTACACAAAAAAAACTAGAGGGTGAGGATGAGTATACAGGAAGATTCTAAGTTACTTTTACGACGCGTTTCGTTTTCGCTTAAGGAACTCGTTAGATGAATTTAGAATCAATATAATATTACTTAAAATTTAATCTCAATTGAATAGAAAACTATCGCAGTTGACACTCTCAGCAGCAGCCTATAATGATGGTGACGGTGAAATAAATAAATGAATCGAACCAACAATAAGTATGAGAAGCAAGAGATAACTAATGCATATATTTTTTTAACAAGTTTTAAGTAGCTCTTAATGTTTTATAATGTTTTTCGTGAATAAGTGAATAAATAAATAATTGAATAAATGAATTTTTAAATGAAAGAAAAAATAGGTAAATCAGCGCAGAAAAATCGAGCTGATTTTGTGGAACACGATCTTGTTAGCCTATCTGTAGGGCTAAGAGAAAGGGCGAGAGTGAGAATGTGTGTTTATATCGTACACTTTATTTTCGAAGATAAAGTCCATTTAAAACAACAAAATGAATCCTCACTCTCAAACGAGACAAAAGAAGGAAAAAATGTGATATATCATCAGAGTTTTGACATATCGCAATATGCATCATGAATGATGAAAAGGAAAAGGAAAGCAGAAAAATGTAATCCTAGATCATATGTTTAATAACACGCGCATAAAAGAGAGTGACGACTTGAAACATCGCTAACAGATCTAAAAGAGAGTGTTGAAGTATTTAGGGGTAGAAATTTGGACTCACTCTCCGCGCCCCCCCCCC
>JAJEKB010008723.1:0-14394 GCA_022393335.1 Macrotrachela quadricornifera | reverse complement strand
CAGAATTAAATTCTGCATCCAGCACAACCATTTAGAACAATAGCACAGCTTTAGGAGCGAATGTCAGCAAGGATTACTCGAATCCGCTGCTAACTTTCCTTACGTAAATAATTAACATAAATTTCCGTATCATGTACTGTTGTAAAATGGGTTGTTTTTGTAACTTTCTAATTAAAAGAGATCCTAATGAGTTTAAGTCACAAAATTTTGATCAATTTATAGTATATTTTCAATTTTTGATGTTATTTTTGGACGTTGCTTTTTGGTCAAACTTTTTATAGCAATGAGTCGTAAGAAAATGCTAAAAAAAGAAACACCATTTTTTATAAGAGATCGATTCATTAGTCAAAAGATCATATGGTTTAACCCAGAGCTTGAGATTCCTATTGTTAGCTTGGACCAGCCAGATATGGTTGGTATATATATGAGTATCATTTCCGAATATAGGAAACAGCCGGAACAATACGGGAAATTGTGACTATGGAACCAGACATATACGGCAAGTTCCGAAAATACGGATTCGGGCGGAAAGTCGCCGTATTTTTTTCGACAGTTTTCCCCACCGTTTTTCGGTCGGATATGGCAGGAAAATGAGCGGAAAATTACGGCGAGTTCCGACCCGGAATACTGCTTCCCTGATCCGGTGATTTCCGGTGAATTCCGGCCGGATCCGGCCCGTACGCTTCGACCTGGGAAGCTTTAACTAAAAAAACAAATTTTCATTTATGCATATAAATAAAATCTTCGGAACTAACTCCTCACCATGTCATACGGGACAAAAACGGAGCATCTCTAGGGCCTAAGGAGCAGTTCCTTAGTGCGCTCAAGGATAGAACTTTTTAGATAGGTTGATCAAAATCAATCTATCGTGAACTTTGCTTTTTGAGTACATAAAAATAAGGTTGGCTCTATGAAGAACAAACGAATGTCACACAGACACACAATTAAGTTATATGACTTTTTCATGGTTTTTCTCACGTGTCATATTGAAGAAATATTAAGTGCAGCATATCTATCCCTATTATTTTGCATCATTTTATAGCTCTTAACAAGTTCAATATACTCTGAAAAAAATGGTATTGGTAACATCGAAAACAAATAAATACCACACTGACACATTGTCGAGGTATATGAGTTTTTCGACACTCATATAGAAGAAATCTTGTGCGCAACCTATTTACCCCTATGACTTAGCATCATTTTGCAGCCCATGAAATTTTCTATCTATTGGTATATGATAGTTGAAGTTTTGTTTTGATTATGATAAATCTTTTCTTTAAAGAAAATTAGAAAAGGTCCTTATTTACATAGAAAATGAGGATACTTTACCGTAACGTAGCAAATTCTTAACAGATTGCCCTCATCTTCGAATTCGACTGATATATTGATGAGATCATTCTATGTACAAAATTTCATGACAATTGAATGAGCCTTTCAAAAGCTATGGTGTAAACGGCCGGTCGGCCGGACACACTGACCGGTCCTAGTCTTTGAACTTTTTGAGTGCACAAAAAGGACTGTTTGAGTTGACCAACTCAATTATCTAACGAGAAATTTTTATAGATATAAGTTAAACCGAAGTAGAATGCATTTTTAGTTATTAGCACATGGTTTATGTCACGACTAAACAGTAAAAAAGTAAAAATAATTGACGACAAATTGATTTTGATCGAACTCTCTAAAAACTATCTATCTTGAGTATATGCTCAGCATTTTAACCTTATCTCGTCAACGAGTTAGCCATTTGAGCTCTGGGACATCTCAATTGGACAGAAAACAGTTTAGTCTACAAATTCATTCCACTCAAGTGAGTAAGTTTTGAGATAAAAGAAGTGTTAGAACTCAAAAACTGAGGAAATCCGAAGAAATATTACACTCCAAGACGGTAGAATTTGGGGTTTTTCTCACCTGGTGCACAATATCTTAGACTTATTTTTCTATAAGACATAGATCTCATCAAGACACATCTTTTGCCATTGAATTGAAACAATAAAAAATCTGGGCAGCCAAGCGAGCATGAATGACACTGTAGTCGACCCTATCTAGTGATCATTGATTCAACTCCCACGGTGATATAATATCTTTAGAAATCACACGAATCGAGTTCAGATCTGTACTTAGCTTAGAGAATTGAATAGGTGGAGTTATTTAAGAATGGATTTGGGATTGTATCTACCGAGATTATGGTCATAGTTAACCTCATGGATCTATGATAAATATATGATATATAGAGACATCGGTATTTTCATAATAGTCCACCAATATTAATAACTATCGAGTTCGGTTTTTTTCCATTTGATAACTCTTTTTAGTAGCGACAAAACCATGCATCTAGAACACTCCAAAACCACTAGTCACCTGAGACATATTTACGTACACTGGCCTCAAGATACAGATTTTGTGTATTTTGGGACCCTGTTTAGGCAACTTTCACTTAAAAAACTACGATTTCATTCAAAACTAATATCATATTCGGGATCAGCGTTAAAAACTGAGTCAATTCATATATATATTTTTAAATAGTTCTGAGAAAAATTTTTACTCGACAGAGATATTGATGAGACAATTCTATGCACAAAATTTCAGCTCAATCGAATGTAATTGTGAAAGATTATCGTGTAAACGACCGGCCGGACGGACATACAGACCGATTACAGAGTACACTCACTTTTTGAGTACACAAAAATGGAGTAGGATAGGAAAGGAAAAACATTTTTCAGCATTTGTCATTAGTCACAAACACTTGAAAACGTTTTTAACAACAGTACTATCATGAGGATGAGTGTGTGTCAATTGAAAAGCAGGCCGATCCATCTCTTGACAGAAAAGATACATCAATCTAATATTCCTAACTTTTACTTTTGAGCAATACATTTTGTGTTGGAGATAAATAAATACTAAGAACTTGTGCTTGTAAATAAACAAAAGACGCAGAGTTTTAATTTACCGATGCGTTTTGTGTTATTTCTTAAAAATTGAAACGCTCTTCAAGACATTGTGCTGTACAATTAGACACAATAGTAACAAAAAAGGAAAACAGATTAAGCAGAACTGAAGAAAAAACAGAATGAAGAATAAAACAACCTTTAGAATACAAAATGGAGAAAATTATAAGAAAGAAGAAAAACCAGAAAAGATGAATTAAATGAAAAACCAAGAGAAATATTAGTTTGATTAGATTTACCAGTTGTAAATAACAGGTGGGCCATTGAAAACCGACCTCTGTGTATTTTTAAGATTTCTCTATTATTACTGTGATTAAAATAAATTTTTTTATCAAAAGATAGCGCTTGAAATTCTCTACAAAATCATATATGAATAGATTCAAAGCTATACTAGATGTATTAGAAAAATGACGAAAAGTAAAGGCATACAAAAAATGGTAAAAAGCAACGGGTTAGACATAATGAACGGCTGCACTTTGTGCCTCATTGTTTCGTCACTGACTTCGCCCTATTAGAAAAATAAAATATATCAAAAGACGCAGCCTGAAAAGCTCTACAATTTAAATAAGACCCCTTATTTTATAGTTGCACTTTTTTGTTTTTAAACAGACAAAAATTTGAGCAATCAAATATCGATCGCGAGAAGTGATATACTTTTGTGCTATAAGATGAATTGCTTTTTCTTCTTAGCTCTTATTATAATTTGTTCTTTGTAAATTGTAGAGCTTTTCACGCTACATCTTTTGGTATATTTTGTTTTTCTAATAGGGCGAAGTAAGTGATAAAAAATTGGATACAAAGCACGGTTCTTCATTATGCGTAACCCATTACTTACTTTTTACAGCTCTCTATGTCGTTATTTCTCATCTTTTGTCAAACATATCGAAAAACAATTTTTTGGACCTAGCCTTATAATTTTGTAGAAAATTTCAAGCACTATCTTTTGATCAAAAAATATATTTTAATCTCACACTAAATTGTTTTGAAATTCTGGAAATGCTTTGATATATTCAAGCGATTTTTAAATTTTATTATTCGCTAGTTGATTTTCTCACCCTCACCCTCAGAAAAGAAGAAAAAGAAACGAACGAATATCTTCTGTGTTCGCTTACACATTACATTATCTTCCATACCATACATATCATTTTTAAATTCACCTCCACCATAATTATATTTTCCAACAAGATGTTACTTTCTCTCATCTTTAATAGAATTTTTCTTGATTAATAAGCTAAGAGTCCATTAGAGAATGGGACGAATGTGGAGTAGATCTCAAAAAGAAAATAAACAACATGACCGACTAATTATTTTATTATAACAATAGTCGTCATCTATTCAATGATGAATAAATTATTATGATAACGGTCAGATAAAATAAATCAATTGAGACTAACACTATAATAATTCATTGTATATCAACATAAAATTATATTCTTCTTCTCATCAATTAAATGAATTATTTCTATCTATATTGAATAACTTATACTGTTCCACATCTAATAGTTATTCAATATAAATCGAAATGATTTATTCAATTCATGAGATTTCTTTTTCTTCTTCTTCTTTATTAATATGATGAATTGTTGTTGTATTGGAACATGACAATAATTCAACATATTAATAAAGGATTCTTTTCATTTATGAAGCATGTCGGATGACTATATATCCGACACAGAGAAACTCTCCCTGTTAAAAAACACAAACTATGCCGTAAAGGTCGTTATATCATACATATACATACTCACATACACATACGTATATGTATGGGTTACCTTACCGGTGGGCATCGTCCCATTGTGTTCTTTCAACTTGACAGAGTTTCTCTGTACGCGTGCGTCTCTTAAATAAAAAAATATTTTCTACTTTTTGAATGTTTATTTTCCAAATAGAAACAAAAAACACACACAATTACAATTTCTTTCTTTCAATTTCAACGTTTTTCTTATACATTTGAAGATGTGGGTGATTCTCAGGTAATACACGTTGTCCTATATCCAGAGCACGTTCATAAAATGAAAGTGCTTTTGAATAATTACCCATGTTGTTATACACATCACCAATATTACTGTAAGAAATAGCCAAATCAGGATGATTTTGAGGAAGAGTTTTTTGTCGAATGTCAAGTGCTTTTTCATGAGATGAAAGTGCTTTTGAATAATCATCCATGTTGTTATACACCAAACCAATATTATTGTAAGAAATAGCCAAATCAGGATGATTTTGAGGAAGAGTTTTTTGTCGTATCTCAAGTGCTTTTTCATGAGATGAAAGTGCTTTTGAATAATCACCCATGTTGTAATACACACCACCAATATTACTGTAAGCAGTAGCCAAATCAGGATGATTTTGAGGAAGAGTTTTTTGGTAGATTTCAAGTGCTTTTTCATGAGATGAAAGTGCTTTTGAATAATCACTCATACTGTCATACACATTACCAATATTAGTGTAAGAAGCAGCTAAATTAGAGTGTGTAGGAGAGAGAATCTTCTGATAGATTTCAATAGCTTTCTCAAAAAATGTAATTGCTTGTGTATATTCTCCTTGATCATCCTTAATCATTCCGAGCATATGATAAATACTTCCTACTTCACCTTGATTAGGTTTTTGATCAAGCATAATTTCAAACACTTGTTGAGCTTTATCAAACTGCCCAAGTTTAATTAATAAATTACCCATACGATACCATCCTTTCTCATCTGGATATGTCTCCTTGCGTATCTGTTCAGTTAAACTATGTAAATCAGGATCATTATCACTTGTTAGTGTTAATTGCACTTCCCAGAGACGATTGTTATTGTTGTCCATTTCTTTTATATCTCGAATTCGAAACACGGAGTGCATGGAAAAGAGAATTTCTTCTTCACTTTGATAATAACTAACATTACGAACATTGGCAAAAGATGTTGATGGTATGGATGGATCAATTTTCATGACGAATAAAATGCCTACTAAATCAGAAGTTTCCATTGTTTCACGAGCAAAATTAAGAGATACTTGTCGATTCATACTGGTGGATAAAAAATTATTAAAGGATAATAATCCACCTTTTGTGTTTAATAGTTTATCAAAGTCTGTTTGTGAAATACCTTGGCCACGATACACAGTAAATGTGTGCGAATGAGTAAGTCCAGCATATTGTGCGGAGTGAAGTTCCTCAATCTGCTTATGAAGATCTTTAACGAAGAAGCCCATAGTTACGATGAGGTCCACTTCCATCATTCGTAGAGCACGATTTAACATTGAAAAAAGAAAACATTGATAAGTATACCACCAGATTGGACGATGCTTTTGATATTCTCGTTCAAGTTTATCAACATTTTTTAATTCGCCTGTATTACCAGCGAATTGTTGACGACAGTAGGTAATGAATTCTTGAATATGCTGTTGTTCAAAATCAATTGTGAAGAGAATTTCCTTTAGTATTTGAGTATACATAAAGGATTTGTCGAGTTGGTCAAGATTTTTATTTGTTACATCATCATTCGTGGCTACAAAGCTCATCGAAATGGTGTTTTGATCACAGTCATGAGCAGCCTGTTTTAGTGCATCACAGATTGGTTTTATATCTGCGAAGACACCTTTGACTTTTGCCCAGTTTCTTGCCCATAGCTCATGGCGAGCTTTATTTCCGCAAAAAATATATATCCTACTCACCTGTGGCATTTTGTGAACAACAGGTACTGTTATTTCTCCAAATGCACCCGACGAAATCAGGAATATCTTCTCTTCTTCAATTTCACTAATAAAACCGACACATTCATCTGCTGTGGTGAATGTATGTACGATGTTCACAACTTCTCGTAATTTGGACATTGTATTGATACAATCGGCATCGTTAACTTCATCAATACTACTGTCAAGCCAGACCAATAGGAAGTTTTGAATACGATGAGCATATGGAGCTCGTCGTGGCATTGTGCTGGTATGTTGTATTAGTCCTCCTGTTATTGCTGACTTTGTATTCTTAGTTGCCATAATGTCTATAGTTCAAAAGAATGTGATGAATAATGATAATGGAAGAGTGAAAGAAATGTTTGAATTTATATGGTTTTGAATTTTTTTTCTAGATTTTTCTAATTAGTCATTGATGTCGACGTTTTACTTTATTTTATAGATATCAGTATAAATTATCGTTGATAACAAACAAACGAAAAGAATTTAACTTTATTTTTATTGACATTCTGATCAAAAGAACGAAGATCTCCGGAAAAAATATCATGTAGTGTTTTTTCCTTGTGAATCTTTCTATATTTTCTTCCTTTGGCTTGTCGTAAACTGTTGAATAGATAAGAATACAAAGTTATCTTTGTTCTTTGCTAATATGTAACAGTGATGCTCGGAAGTCCGTATATCAACAACATCTCCAAGAGATGAATTCTACAGTAAATTTTTCCAAATAAAATCACACAGAGTTCCAATGATTTTATAAATATATTATTATAAGAACTAAAAATTGTAAATAATATTGTTTTTGTTGCAGTCATGCTCATTTCATATTTGTATATACAGCTTGATTCCGCTATTTTTAATAGTTTTGTATAGTTCGCTGTATTTATGTAAAACATTGAAAGTTTTTTATTTTGATACGGTTGGATAGAGCGTCGACTACTCTACCGAACCATATAGTTTACATTTCATTCCCATTGGTTCTAGTCCAAAAAAACAGATAAATCTTCAAAGCAAGAAAAAAAAAATTTTGCACTTTTCTAATTTCTAATACGCACGAAGAATAAATCACTACATTTTTCATTTTATTTTTGTATCATCTCATACATTTTATTAAAAAACAAAATATACCAGAAGATGCAGCGTGAAAAGCTCTACACTTTACATAAGACAAGGTGTTTTATAGTTTTTGTTTTTTTCCTTCAAACTGAACAAAAAGTCTTGAACTATCCCATTTTACTCGTGCGAAAATTGTTCCCATGACAGTTTTTAAATATCTTTTTAAATATTTTTTTAAATTACGATAAGCTTCACTGCATAAGTTATAGAGCTTTTCACGCTGCATCTTTTGGTATAGTTTACTTTTTTTTTACAGAGACATATTATATGATAAAAATGTAAAATTAAAAAACAAATCTGTCATTTGTGCAGAAAAAAAATTTTTTTGAAACAGCGAAAATTGGTTGTACTGAATTTTCCTCTTTTTAAAAATGAAAAGCGTACGATTAAAATCAGCTTTATCTAGTAAATGGTAGAGCTTTTCACGCTGCATCTTCTGGTATATTTTGTTTTTTAATAGAATATATGAGACGATACAAAAATTAATGAAAAATGCAGCCATTTATTCTTCGTACGTATTAGAAAAGTGCAAAATTTTTTTTTTGTTACTTTGAAGATTTATCTGTTTTTTTGGACTAGAACTAATGGGAATGAAATGTAAACTATATGATTCGGTAGAGTAGTCGATGCTCTATCCGACTGTATCAAAATAAAAAGCTTTCAATGTTTTACATAAATACAGCGAACTATACAAAACTATTAAAAATAACGGAATCAAGCTGTATATATATGCAATAAGTTTCATAAACGAGTTTTATGAAAGATAAGGACATTCATTTGTTTTTCCTTCTGTTTATTTCTCTTTCTTTGTTCTACACCACGTTATCATTTGCAAAAAATATTCATCAGTTAAAAACAATTTAGAAAAAGCACTGAAAATAAGACTAATGAAGAAAAAAGAATATTGTCTGCGTAAAATACTCAATTCTTTCATAAAAGACAACATCATCATTATAAAATAAAATTGATTATTTTGTTTGATTGAAATAGATAGGTATTTTCTCTTAATATCATTGCTTCTATTCATGTTGTTAATAGTGATAAATGTTCATCAACTAACTGATTATCAATATCGTGGTGATCGAACTTTTCATCATACGACAAATCATTGTAGAGAAGTCATTGAATGCACAAAGCGTTGCAATAAATTATAATAAATATTTCTATGTCAGAAACTGGTGGGTGTGTGGGTGACGATAGTTTTGCTTCTGCAGCATTTCAATAGCATATCTTTTGAAAAAAATTGAGGATGTTATCACTTTCTGAAGTTGAGGTACAAGTAAAATTAAAATGATTTTGAATATTTTAATGATTTTACATATTGATTCTGAGTAATATGATTTTAAAGCACTATAGAAATAGATAGATTAGATTTTCGAATAAACTGATCAATATAGAGCTTTTCCAGTTAACGGCGGACTAGCGTGACCAAAGTTCAGTAGAAGATTTCTCGGACATAAGACAAACGAACATCTTCATTCAAAAATTTCTTATAGGTTTTCTTATATACTCTATTGATAAATGTCATTTGTTTTACAAAATGATGAGAAGTGATAGCTGCAAGCCAAAATCATGCATTTTTTGTGCAAAAATGATGGAAAAGGGGCTTTGACGTCTGTTTTCATATTTCGCATATCATTTTATCATTCAAGATAACGGAAATAACAGTGATATTATCGAAGATTGAGCTACACTTTGAAATCAATAGATCACCTGTCATTGTTGTTAAAGCTATAAAAAGATGTGCTTTTTTTAAGGTGCTTAATTTTGATGAGTGCGTTAGCTAAGGTGTTGTTGACAACTATTTGTAGGAGCAGACTTCGAAAAAACAAATTCCACCATCATCAGGTCTGATGTTTTAGCTTGAAACACAGATGATAGCATTTTGTTCGTAGCGAGAAATTTTTTAGATATGCGAGCGTTTTTCAATGGCTCTGACAAAAAGGGTCCTTTTGAATGAGTGCTTTACTACGACTTCTTATTGTTCCCAGTTCGACAGGATTCCACCAAATGAAATGAAAATTTTAGTGGAATTAGGACTATCATATATCTTACTGCAGTATGAATTTCAGCTCTCTGTCACCTTATGCTATTGAGTAATGGCAATCAGAAGGTTAAAAAGGGGTGAGTGCGTTACCTGTGGACAGGCCGTATATTCATTTTTTATTTATTTGTATGGATGCGTGAAAGATTTGCAATTTATTAAGCCAAATTATTTTATTGATCTATGAAAAATACTTAATATTGAGATTTTTTTTATAAAGACAAAACTTTACGTAATTGCTTATGTTCATCTTCATATTCATCAAACAAATATTATGAAAATTCTATCTACAATTCATTCTTCCACATATGTTAAAAAATTTTATAACTCAAGAAATAATAAAAAGAAATTTCTTATTCCATTAGTTGTTAGATATAATCTTAATGTTTTTAATGAAAATTTAGTCAGATTGTTGAAGAATAACTATAGATGAATCGTCTACTGCTAGTATTATTTGTTCTCTTCTCATATACTTGGTTTTTGTGCGATTGTAGATATATCTAGGTGCAAGTAATGTCAATAACGTATGGATGAAAAGCTTTTACGGAAAATATTGAATATAAATTAAAAAATTTCATGTCTGTTTTTGTTCGACAGCAGTGAGAATATCTTTGAATGACACGAACAATTAGCTTCAATTGATAAGCAAAGAGATTTTTCTAATCTCTAGAAATATTTTTGTAGAGAGGCTAAGAATCATTCAATTCAATAGCTTTGTATAGTGAAACATTCTTCACCAAATTTAAAAGTGAAATAAATCATTGCTTTTAACCAAGCAACGCTACACAATTCCTCAAGAAGTACTTTTCACCTAAAATGTTATTATATGAAAAAAAATAACGATTTCGAAAGAAAATGATCAGTTACTTTAGAATTATACTAAAGTCAGTTTCTTTTATAAATCGGCTCATATCAAACTGAAAAAAGATACATATTGTATTTAAAGAATAACTTGTACATAAAATATCTAAAGTTCATGTACATTGATGCATCACTTTGATTAAATAAATTGTTTTGTTTTGATTATTGATGATATGAAATCTTAATCAAATGTAAATTTAAAGTAATATTAAATGATCTTTTAGCCAGTTCTCAATATGTGAAAATACAGAAAAAAATATCTCCTTTAACTTTAATTCAAGATTATTTTTGTATTGATAGATCAAATTGATTCATCCACTTATTTTGAATCTGTAGTTGATATACATGAAAGATGAAAGTCGGAAAAATCACAAAAACTCCAACGATATTTCCAGTCCTACACTTAACTACTTCTGTGACTATAGCAATTGTTAAATGAATATTTAGCACATTGAATTGATTGAAAAATATCTTCGAGCTTCTATGAATGGCTCGCAACTTAATCATTGTTCAGTAGCATATACGTATAAAAAAACAACTTGATAGAATAGATTGCGTCAAAATAATGTCAACATTTGTATTATCAAATGGAAGAAAACAAGCTTTTTCTCGGTTGATAATCTAGTGACAAAATTCCTTTGATCAATGTTGATATGAATAGTACTTTAATGAAAGTTAGTTTTTTAACAAAGTATATCGTGCTTTATTCGTGTTATTTCTATTTCTTCTTTTTTTTCGATCAATACTGAGACTTTTCGAATATTTCACATCATTCATCAGACTAGTTAAGTGTACACAATACTATACTTTTGATCTACATTTACAAAAATAATAATTAGTGACAATATTTATGAGCAATGTAGAATTGGAGCTAACTCGAGACAGTCTTCTAATTGATTGTATATTTACCAATTTATAGAATAAAGAAGACTGATCCATGCAGTTCCTATTGACGTTTAGATTCATCGACGGTGTACCCTAAATATATGTAGAGTTGATTTTTCATATAATTATTCTTATTTTCAAAGAGAGACACATATGAAATATTATTCGTTTTATCCAGTTTTTACACTTATTTATTAAAAATAATGAATAAATACACATCTGAAGCTCAAACAGTTCATCTTGTTACTGGCAAATGTTTTAAGATTTTCAATAGAAAACTTGATTTTTTATGCAGGAAAGATAGTTATAAAAAATTATGTTACTGATGAATTGATGCTAAAACATCTAAAATATATTTTTCATCATTTTGACTGAACAAAATAATAATTATTGATATATTGTGACCATATTATTTATTATTAAGAAATTTCTATGATCTATCTATGAATTTAGGAAGGTTTATTGTTGGCTGATTTTAAATGTTCTTTACTGCGATTTTATATAAAGTGTTTATTATTTATTATTCTCTATTTTATATTCATACTAGCGGAGGTATCCGATGAAAAGAGAATATGGTTAAAGTTTTGCATCTTCCACCTGACTTTTTCTGCTGTATATAGCACGTCTTTTACAGGAGTGTCCCCCGCTGTGAGTGAGCCATCTGCAACAGAGATTTTCTCGTCACACCTGAAACCTCTTGGATAGAACTTTTATCAGCATGGGTCAGGCATCTTTAACAGGATTGTTCCTGCTATGTGTTAGGTGTTCGTCATTGGACGCTTCTCGCCATGCGTGATACCTCTTCCACGGGACTTTTTTCACGGTACCTGGAACCTTTACTACAGATCGTACCCCACCGTGTGTCGGTATGTTTCATAGAGCTTTTCCTGCCATGCATCAGGTATCTTCAACAGGACTCTTCTCATCAGGCTAAAGCTGACATCCTCACTCGTATCTATTCTAGACATGATCACTCTCAAATTTGCATTGAACTGCGTCATTTGATTAGAAAATAAATAAAATCACGGTCTATTACGACTTGGATAAAGTTTCACGCACGCCTCCCTTTCTCACCCCCAATCACCCTGTCGACTTTCCTCAGGAGCTAAGGAAATAGTGTGGAAAGTTTTGTGACCCTAGCTATCACAGGGACTGAATGCATAGCGAACAGACAAACATTCTTCTTTAAATATATGAATACGTCGTCGTTGTGAGTCAAGAAAAAGAACAAACGTGTTGTTTCTGTGAGCCATAGAAAACAAATGGATACACCACAGTTGTGAATCAAGGAAACACTCTACACATTTATCTCTTGTAACCTATTAGAAACATTCGATTTTCCGATTTAAACCAAAGAATCCTTAATAAAAAATTATTAATCTTAGAATCGTAACAGATTCGCGAAAATTCTGGAAAATTTACGCAAAGTTCATTACGACAGGACTTGAGTGTAATTTCACCCAGACGCACCCTCCCTACTCCTATTAATGGTAACAGCACTCTTTAAAGCTCCCTCTGGCCTCAGAGAAGCACCATGGAAAGTTTGGTATTGTTAACTAATACAGCCCTATCTGGGTGAGACTTCACCCACATCCACACACCCCACTCACCCTCACCCTCAGCCACCCACCCTCAACAACCATTGTTTTCTTTTTCATCGTCACATTATGGAATAAGCAAAATAAACACGTTTACTAACGATGTTTTGGAAAAAAAGGGTTGAAACTAGGACGTTTCGTTGAGAATACCAAAAACTTTGACTTTTTTAAGAGAAATAATAGAAGGATCCTTTTCAGCCCTTGGAGGATGAGACAGAATAATAGACTTAGGATCTTCTAATGTGTCGAGGGCTATATTTGCTTTTTACCGATTCTTTCTACAAAATCTTTTCTCTCTACCTTTTACTTGATTGATATTTAGACATCAAAATTTTATTATGACAAGAAAAGAAAATGAAATGTTATTTCATTTATTTCTCATCATATATGAAATTGACATCGTGTAGGCAATGAATGAAAAAAAGCGATGTATTTTGGTCAAAGCAAGATTACAAGATTTTTTACAATTTGTCAAACACATAGCCAACAATTAACTAATAATTCAAATCAATAATGCTATTTTTTATTATAGTCATGAATATTATGGTACATGTTCGACAAATTTTGATTTAAAATAATAAAAGAAAGGTTGAATGAATGAAGGAAAAATCTTACATCGCTAAAATCATTTTCATAATACCTATATCTCAAAGAAAAAAACATCAGAAAAGTCGTTTTCAAATCACATGAAGTTTCCGAATCTTTCAGAATGCATCTGCTTTACGAAAAAACTTACAAGGAAACAGAATGTTTTAAATGGTATTTAAGGCCGTTTAAAAACAAAAATGTGATATAAGAGTTATATAAAAATACCTGAAAATTTCTGATTTTCATGATATTCAATGAAGTTGTGTATTTCTGTCACAAAATCTTACACCAATTTAACAATATAGTTCGATATTTTCTCGTAGCAGCGAGCACAATTTGCATAGATCCTTCTTTTTCTTTGACCTTGTGATCAGCGAGCTTACGTTTCGAATGGCTTATGGATTTTTGTTTCAAACTTAAGTATAACTTCTCAAATGACATGGCAAGCAGGAGAGACTGCATAAGACTTTGACGAAATAGAAGAAAGAAAACGGTGGACCAACATAGAATGAAAAGACCAAGGAGTGCATTTGTCAAAAAGTGAAATCACAGTAAAATAAATTTATATCACTAGTCTCTAATAAAATTGAATCGTATTAAATATGTTTATGCAAATATTTTCTTCTCAAATTTGCAAAAAGAAAGTTTATTTTCATCTTTCAGATACAAAAAAAACAAAGACAAGTGA
>JAJEKB010008720.1:0-28154 GCA_022393335.1 Macrotrachela quadricornifera | reverse complement strand
TTGATGAATCATTTAATCGAATGAAACAAAATCAAGGTGGTCTTATTTCATTTAATAATTTTTTATCAACAAGTTCATCAAAAGAAGTTGCAATGTCTTTTCTGGAACAAACTTTAAATATACCAAAAAAAATGGCTATTTTGTTTGAAATGAAAATTGATCCATCAATATCATCAATTCCATTTGCATCACTTGATAAAATTAGTTATTTTGGAGAAAATGAACATGAAATACTCTTTTCAATGCATACTATTTTTCGTATTGATAAAATAACACAAATGATTAATGATGACAAATCACAATTGTGGCATGTTCATTTAACATTAACTGATGCTAATGATGAACAACTTCGTCAGTTGACAGAACATATGCGTATGGATCTCAGTTCTTTCCTCACCTCAAATTTTGAAATGAACATGGATCCTACATGGCGATTAAGTAAATTACTTGTACATATGGGTGAATATGATAAAGTAGTTATTCTTTATGAAATGATGCTTGACAAAGCTATATGTGAAAATAATTTGAAATTGATACAAGGGATACATTATCAACTAGCCGAATTTTTTATGTTGTACAAGAATGATTGGGAACGAGCACGAATACATATGAAAGAGATGTTATGTCTTGGAATACCTGATGCTAACGATGTAAGGGATGAAGCTAAAAAGGATGTGATAACTAGTTTTGTAACATTAAAAAATTTGCTTTCCAATGAACAAGTGATTGATGATGAATTTCATTCGATTACAGTTGAAATCATACATAACTTGACCACATTGTATCTTAATCACTCGACAAATACATTGGGTCCACTTGATTATCAACTCATAATAGATCATTACAATTATATTGGTTGGGTACGAAAGAAACAGGGAAAATTATTGGAGGCATGGACTAATCATGAGCGAGCAATGGATGTACTGCATGAACATTTACCTCCTACTCATCCTCGATTAGCAATAACATATAATTACATTAGTTTACTTCATTCAACGATGAATAATCATTCAATTGCGCTTGATTATCTCGAAAAAGCACTTGAGATACAAGAAAAAGCATTACAACCAAATCATCCACATCTAGCTCAAACTCATTTTCATATGTCAATTATTTTTGAACATATGAACAAAATTGATGATGCTTTTCAACATGTAAACAAAGCCATTGATATTGGACATCAAGCATTTTTAACATCTGATGATTCAAACATGAAACAGTATGAAGAACAATTGAAGAAAATTCTTCTACAACTTCAATCTGAGGATGAACTTGTGCTTTAGCAATAGGGGGATATTCTAAGATCGCATGCAATCACTTATTTATAAAGCAAATTGATTGTAACTATTTAATTGTTATACAAAAGAGTCGTTCTCACCATATTTATTAATCTGAAATAAAATGAATTTTTTATGCTAGTAAACAGAGAATAATATTTATTTTTCAAACTGATTCAACCACTAAAATCTGTTAAAACTTCGATGAGATTCAATAGCCATATTCTATAGAAATTTTCCTATTACAAATACAAGAGTTATTACAAATGTTCACTAACGAGAAAAACTTACTTACTAATACTCTCTATTTGAATCCATACTTTGCTTAGTGCCAAGGCTTATAGTGCCAATGAAAATTCTATAAGAGTTTCTGCTATTACTATCGCATTACTAGACATGTGCGGGACCAAGATTTTCTGGTCCCGGTCCCGTACCGGTCCCGGGTCGAGTAAAATTTTTTTAATCTGGTCCAGGCGGTTTACGCGTTTTTTTAAATAATATAATAGCCTGCTTTGTAAATTTTTATTCAAGACATTTTCGATGAAACATTTCTATCTATCAACATGATAGTCACGACAGTTCTAGTGAAGGTTCGATTCATATTTTTGACAACTTTAAAACCAAAAGTACTGATCAGGGCTGAGAGACTTCGATCAAACGACTAACATATTAAAGCAATATTTTGATTTTTTCTTGAAGTATTACAGTAGTACTTCAGTCATGCTTTGAAATATGTAAAATAGTCGATCAAGAAATAGTGGATGGAGTCCATTTTGCTTGTGAACATGCGCTTGAGTGAATAAGTTTGATCAGTTTCTTTCGTTTGTTCCTTAATGCAAACAGGAACGCATGAAATTCTTATAGCATACAGCAAATATATGTGGCACTACTGGAAAGAAGAACTAGTAGTGTCTCACTTGACAATAATTCTTTTAAAGGACTATTATATATGAAATTATATCAGATAAAGCTTTCGTGAATATTGAATGAGCCAATAAAAGTTCATTTATGAAAGCTGGAACTCTTACAGATTAATTCAGATTTACTTTTCAACTAGACATTTAGCACACCTAGCTATCTTTCTGGCTTCGATCCCAGTCTATGGAAAACTATTTCAGAATTTATCTGGATTACATCTCAACCAATCCTACGACTATCGCTCTTTAATACTTTATTTTTTTATTTATTTTCTTGACCGCTAGCACTTTTTTTGCTTAGTGCACTTCGACATGTTTTGATTCATATGATTCATAAGATAATTCAATTAAAATCATAGAATATTTCATTATAAACTGGGGTTCAAGTTTTATCAGATTTTTTCTTTTGGTCCCGGTCCCGCTCCGACCCCGGTGTAATCCTTACTCACGTGTGCATCAGTACTGGTACATGTGAGTACGTAAATTCTAGACTTCCACGATTTTTGAAAGTACATAAGTTGATAGTAATACATGTGCATGTACTACGATCAATTTATATACTCTCGAAAAACCTAGAATATGTGTTAGCACTCTGAATAGCCTTTGCTCTTGTTGGTACTTATTGTACCGTATTCGCGCACCCCTCACCCTAAACTAACATTTCGTAATACCCATCAATTGACAATTTGAGATATATATCTTCGATCATAAAATAGATTAAAAACAATAGTATATGCCAGTTTCTAGGCCTCAAGGGTACAACGTCTGGTATATTGGTGTCGTCTTAATGCTAGACTTTTGAGAAACTGAGAAATCATAAACGCCGAAAAAATAATGTAAGTCTTTTCGCATGAGGCTTAGACTTAAGGCTGAAGGTTTTCACTTTCATTCATCTATCAAAAAACCTCAACAGCCTGAAATCATAATATTTTCGAAATGGAAGTCTCATGCTCAGAGATTCATAAGGATTTTTCAGTAGGTATGGTGTCGTATAGTGTATCAAATATCCTGGATGGGATGAACTCTATGAAGTCGCATTTACCCGATTCGAAATAGGGTGTTACATCTGCACATTTTCTCTCGTACTAGAAAATTAAGGTTTGGACACTATATTGACATTCATTAAGTGAAATGAACTAGTTTTCTGATCAAATTGAAATTCATAAACCTTTTGTAATAAACAAAATGACATAAAAAATTGCAGACATGTAAATGCCGAATTTGGCAACGTGATAGTACGAATTTGGTTTCACTAGTTGCGTCTTTGTTGTCAAACAATGTAAGTGAAATAATGTGATTAGATAAAAGACGCGAACAGTAAGATTCTGATTGATTTGATAGCATGGATAGATCTGTTATATGATGGCTGGAAATTTACCTGAGGATATGATGATGCTCTCCTTCAATAAAGCCAACTTTGCTTCATAGCAATACATATAAAATTGGTCGCTTAGTGCTCAGGATGATTTGTCTTAGCTCTTCCATACCTAGATCGATCGATGAGAGCTTAAATTTATGTCATATTATCAATGATACCCTACACATTATTTGAAAATATCATTACAATCTATTATAAAATCACTTTTTAATGTTACTTTTATAGATACAAATCAAATGATCAAATATAAAGCAGAAAAATACTGTTCAATACATGTTAGTCAATAGGGAATCTACTATGTCGTTTGTTTATCGGCAACGGTATTTATCGTGGTTGATAAGTCCTTGGCTTGTTACTACTGCTCGGTTGACCTACAAATCATTAATCGAAAAAACGTTATATGAATAAAAAACGAATATTTTAACTAACCGCGTTGTTGAATCTCTCTTGCCTCTTGACAATTGGCGCACACACTTAATGCGACAGAAGCGAGGATGTCATTAGGCTCCTCGACTAAACCATACGCCTCACGAAGTTTCTGTCGATGAAAATAATGTAGTGCACCGCATGCATAACATCCTGACAAGCAACAATAACCGACACACAGTAACCATTGATTCATATCGCTAGTGTGTACAGCATTAGTACTAAACAAATAGCAAGGACAACACCAGCCGATGAGAAATGTTGGTATATCTTCAAAACAGTTGAAAAATCCAACTGCTCAGGGACAATACAAGTAAGAAAATACATATATAACGATATTATAATTAGACGCTTACCGTTCCATGGTTGAGACATTGTATCTTTACACGATTTTAATAATTGTTTTGATTAATTGTCTAATTGCAAAATCTAAAAAATTCATCAAATTTCCTCTCGAACACATCTCATTCAGATTGAAATAAATGACAGTATAAGATTTTATAGGATTGCATTCATTGAATTTTCGTCAAACATACGCCTCTGTACAACCGCGTTTTACAGTCTTACTATCAAATAGATCACAACTGTAATTCTGTTGTAAATGATAGCAAATGATCTTGTGTCCAACTACTATAAACGATTATTTTGTCTTTTCTACGATCTTATCTGATAAAAATGTGTAAGATTTATATACGACTATAATTTTTTCATCATATTCTACATAATAAAACTGCTTACGACAGTGAGAACTTCACCATAGATAAGATTTCATTTTCTTTCTGTATACATTCTATCTGATATCACTATTCTTCAGCTTGCAGTAAATTGTAAAAATATCCATCTATTATTTGTTCTTTAAAAAATTCCGACTATTTTAGTAGGTAGATAAGATATGAATGATGTTTGCTAATGTAGAAAGAGTGATAAACAGAGTCAAATGAATATTGTTAAGAGAGAAACCACTAGAAAACCAGTCAGAAACTATATAAAGTTGGTTGAAGAAAAATATTTTGATTTTTCATCTATTAATCCAAAAAAAGATAGACGATCATTAGAAATCTCTAAATTCAAAATATCAGCTCTTTCTGACTTCTCTGCGACAAATAACAAAACATAGAAGTGCTACTACTCTCGAACCTTAGTCCAAAAACCTACTTATTAGGGTGTCGAGAGTATTTTGGAGTTTATTTGCTTCTGTTGGAAAATATCTCAAAAGATGAGCAAATGTCTTCTCTACAGAATTCTTTCTTAGTTGATAGCAACAATATACGAATATAAAGGACTATTGACTGATATGAAGGCTTTGTAGTATTTTTATTATAAGTACACTGAATCAGAGAGAGATGCAGAATTTCGTTGTGTGCACAAACAGATGTTTGGAAAATTTTTTGAAAAATATTTTTCTTCTGGAAATATTTTTATAGTTTTTCAAACGAACATTAATTTATTTATGTATGCATCGACGAGATCTTAATTTTTTCTTTCCTACAAAAAAAGTCTCGTTGAGAGTAGAAAAAGTCTAAAAGGGTTCGCGCACATAGGTCTTTGAAGTCAAGTTATAGATGTTTTACTAACTTATTGATTCATTGGGATATATTTACTGAAAAATTAAGACACACCAATATTTTGACAAAGGAGCATTATTTTTGACTGAAACTTGCAGGATATTCTAAGGGTCACTAGATCTATCTATAGAAAAGATTTCAGATCAAAATTTCGTTATGTGATGAGCAGCTACTGGGAGTTATTTTTTTTACAAATCTGGGACCTTTTTGTTATCCATCATATTGTGAAATCAAAATGTCCTATATAGATTATATGAAAATAAATCCCAATATAAATAGAGTGGCCACTAGGTTAATCTTGTTCCTACAAACATAATCCTCAATGTTTTATTATAGCAGAGCTTCTGACAGAAACTCCAAAATATCAAATAATCTACTAATGGATCATATTTCTTCTGGCAAATCTATTTGAGATATATGTATCTTCACTGTATTTAACTACGCTCAGCTGCTTAATATGAATTAATTCCCGAGCAAATATATTCTGTATCAAGCAGGATCAACTCCAAATATTGAACATGTTCTAAAATCAATTCTTCCCAGAATGAGTTTATTCAGACAATACTAGTATCGACCTGCACTGATATTGATTGATCTAAACTTCTTTTCCGACTCTCACAAGTGTCTCTACAGGAATAAATCTGAGAATTGATTTAAAAAATGCCATAGATCCTAAGAAGAAAATAGATAACGGCATTGAATTGAACACTGCAGTACACATAAATTTAAATATAAATCTCAAGATCTATATCCAGTATACTGATATCCTCCACTAAAGAAATAAATGCTGGAAGCTGCTGTTTTTTTAAGCAAGAGAATAGATTCTACTCCACCCAATCAACATTTTATTCTCTAGTAAAACGCTGTAAGCATAATCGCTTTCAGTAGGTGACTATTGAATCAGAGGGCGATATTTTTACTATTAATATTCGAAGATCGAATCTCTATCGTATGAATTCTACATTTCTTCGATAAAACATTTTGCTCTATTCTAGAAATTCACTGCCTTCGATCGCATGTTCTCCACGACAGATCCATAATTCATAAGTCTGATATGATCAACTAGTCGTCACAAAACTGTAGATTTTAAGAAAACAAAAAACTATTTCGCTATACGGCATTTTTCAAAAAATTTGATTGGAAAAAACCTGACAGAAATAATCTTTTTACATCTCTTGCACTTTGAAGGCAGTTATTTATCTATGTTACTCTCTAAAAAAAAATGATGATGGTGGTAGTTGTTACATAAAAGATGATAAGATACTTTAAAGATGAAAAATATCTTTATCAAGTAGCACAAGGACGTCAAACGCACTCGGCTGTTGACTGAAGGCCGTTGCTGTATCTCTCCAATAGACATTGGTTTTAAAAAAGATATTATGTTTTGAAAAGTTGTAGCCCAGTTTATTTTTTAATTGTTTATGGCTGTTCAAGCCTCGAAGTAGTTTGGTTAGGATTTCGCCCATCACTCAAAAATTCTTTACTATGCCACTGATTCATTTCCATTTTTAAAGCACTAGAACTTTCATTACCGATGTATCTTAATGATTATTTAGAGTGAATCAATCATTAAAATGTGCACTAAATGCGTCATTGTCGAATTCTTTTTATTGCTTTAAGAATAAATTCGTTTTTCTGAAGTATATAAGTCAATCAATAATCACTATGTAGAGTATATTCCATTACGTCTATTCATTATAGAAATAAATCTACAAATACATAGTTCAGTTTAAAAAAAATTATTGTATAAGTCTGACGAGAACTTTTGTTTCGTTTTCTTTAAATAAAAAATTTTTGAAGAAAATCGAAATATAGAATGTGGTAGAGCGAAATGTACTTTGTCTTTTAGAGTATTATTCAATTCGTTTGATATATAACAAAACAAAAAAAATAACTATATATAATACGAGCTACATGTTCTTTGATATTCGATGACGAAAAACATATGTCAGAACTTTTTGAATAATATTCTATTATTAAAATGCACCATGCAATTGTGAATTGTCCAAGTAAGAAGGTTGCGCTAGACAAACTATATTATTTCACGAAGATAAAGCTTCTGTACATTTAAGGTACGAACTTTGTCAATTTCTAGGAAATACTTTTTTTTAAATAAATGTAATAAAAAAAAAGAATGATTCGTTTCGATGATAATTAAAATCAGTTGATATCATATTTATACATCTGTTATAGACAGATGGTTATTAAATAAAGTTTTAATGAATATCGTTTATTTTATGTGTTAATTCAAAAATCAGCGATCAGTTGACCACAGAATTTTCTGTAAATTTCAGTAGATAATTTAGGGATTGAGATTAACCAAAGAACTTGTACAACTTTTCTCTTTTGATAAGATTAAAAATTTGATATTTAGGCGGTTCATCCTAATCCATTCAGCATTCCTGCTGTTCTTTACGAATATCGTATGGAAGATTGATAGGTGTATTGACCTTTAACAATGAATTTCTATTATAAGATGTTGACATTTTAACAGAGATCGAATTGAATTGGACTTGAATAATTTGTTGATAATGAATATTATTTTGTTTCTGATAAGAATTCACTAAATCATAACATTTCTCTTGTACCCATAATTCTTGATAACAAGCTTTCTTTTGTTTGTCAGATAAATTCGATTTGATATCACACTTTTTATTCAACATTTGAGATGGAAAAGAATGCTCTGCGTAAAGTATTTGTACTGTTGTTTTATATTGAAATATTTCATTGTAACAATTGCATGATGATATTGGTACTGATGACGATAAGTAAAAAAATATGTCAATATCTCCATTTAGAGTTTCTCTCAACTCTTTTTCGAATGAATTCCATGTATTATTCATACAGCCAAGTCTTCCAGTAACACATACTGCAGCTTGCTTTTTTGTTATCGAATTTTGATCCTTCTTGGAAGAGAAAACTATCGATGGAGGTTGATATCCAATACGACGTAAATCTTCCAGCCAAATATCTAAATAATTTAGTTCTGCTGCATTCCAAAAGCCTGCATGTACGATGTCATGAGCCAAGATGTGAATACGTTCGAATAGAGATGTTGCAGATGAATTCCATTTGGCAAGAAAGCGAACGAATGAACTAGTTTCATGATACATTTGCCGTTCTTCTTTCATATCTTTTAAATAGCTATGCGCATTACGTTTCTGTTTAACGGTTGGACCAGCGAAAACAAGTCGACCACCAATATCCCAAAGAAGTCTTTGCACCCAAAAACCGCGCCAAATATCACAAACTCGAAATGTTGTTGTTACAGGTAAGAAAAGACCCCAGAAAGCTTCATAATGAGTTATTGTATTTTGTGTATTATAAGGTGAAAAAGTAAATGATTCTAGAGCAATAGGAGTTTGTTCACGTTGGAATCGAATATGACCAAGATTTAATGGATTTGCAAGACGATAAATAGCATCTACATCAGGATCAAGATCAGCTAAAAATTGTTGAATAAATGCGTAAGTTTTCTCATGATTCTGTTGTAATGAACTCCATCCATCTTCACTAACATTTTTCAATTCTTCAATTGGAAAACCTCTTGGCCAAATATTTGGTTTACCAAATGATCCATATATATTTACAAAAGGAGATCGTTTTCCATGAAAAGCAATCTTAGGTATGTTATCAGGATAACTTACTTTTGGTAAAACTTGAATGTTCATAGTTTCTAAAAAATTATCATCATCTGATTCAAAAATAATTTCAGCTCCACATTCAATAGCTACGAGATAACCAATATTTTTACGAGCATAGGAATTTTCAGGAAGAAATCGAATAATACCATAGTTAAGATTTTTTTGACTTGATAAACTTAGATAAATCAACTTTCGACGTAAACTAGGTCGTATACGAGAAAGCCAATCATTCGGTGTCTTTCGATCTCCAATTACTACCAATGACCATTCATCAAGTGATAAAAAAATATCCACAGCTGGTGTTGGATAGAATATCGTCGTGAGTACAATCCATTTCTTACTCATACTTACACAAAGTTGATTATTTAATGATGATCCGAAACGTTCATAATGGAATGATTTTTCCGATGAATAGATCGTTGAGAATCGATCGAAATACCATATGATTAAAATGATTAATCCAAAGAGTACAATAAAAAACATCTTCTTGTTTATCATTTCTACAAATGGTATAATCATGCAATCTCTAACACACGAGAATCTGAAATTCGAGAAATTGATTTTGGTGAAAAGAAAAGAAAGGATCAAGTTAATATTTAAAGGTTTAAAAAAATTATGGAAAAAGACTTGTTTATTTATTCTTGTAAATAAATAAAAATATCTACTAAATATCAAAAGCTGGATTCAATGCAAGTTGAAGCGAGAGAAAAATCATCTGTAGAAACTTGATTCCAGAAAGTTTTATTTTTGCCTCAACGAGTTTGCTAACAATTGCAAGTCTAGTAGAAGTCGTTACTTTATCATGAATGTACTGTAAAATAGACATTTATCGATCTCTCTTCAGATTTACTGAACTAAAAATATCAATGTCAGAGTTAGATTAGTTTAATTGTATATACTCAAAACTTAATCTATGATGAATAGGCTAAATAAAACATCGGAAAGAAAAGTGCTGGCGTTACTAATTGGAAGAATAAGGATAGAGATTGAACTAATGGGCTAAGAAGATTTGAGTAAATCATTGAATTCTACAATGAACCGTATAACAAAAGTACGACATAGCAATTAAGTATGTTTTCGATATATTGTAATATACTTAATGTTAGTCTTGGCGATGAGAGAGATGTTGAGAAGGATACAATTTTTCTCTTGTAATCATTGGTAGAAAACTGAATAAATAAACTATTGATTTGATCATATTTCTAACGCACTATCATTGCTATTTTTAGCTAAAATTCTCTAGCAGATATGTCATGAGCAAAGATAGGACATATATAATTTCCAAGTATTGAATCGAAGATTGTATTACAGGACGAATGAAATCCCAATGTTTATTTCAATCAAGTTAACTTCTTTTTCGCCTATGTAACGAATCAATCATCATTTCTAACTATCATATCTGTAAGATCAAAGGTTTTTCGAGAAAAAAAGTAATCTAGACATCTTACTAATAGTTAGTTATCTTATCGACAGATCGTATTGATTAAATATTACATAGAGGAAGTCCATGAATTTGCTCTGACAATCCTTTAAATAAAACATTAGAAAAAAAGAATTTTAACGTCTCTTGAAATCTATAAGATGCTGTTTGATACAATTATAGCGAAGAATATCAAAATTTCTGTAACAATTTAATAACAATAACTTATCGAACACATATTGGAATCGATTTGCTATCCAAATACGTCTGACAACTTTGTTTCATAAGAAACAGAATTTGCGGAGACATTCGTTTCACATAAGCATGAACATGTTCATAGTATAAATTTGTCTTTTCTGTGGCATTAATGGCAAAGAAATTAGAATTGTCAAATCTTAACAAATGATCTTGATTATTTTTGGGCATTGATGTATGATTACAACCAATATCAAACGATCGACAACATCCAATTCGAATATCTATATCTCGACCACGATTACCTCCAACACTTATTGCACCACGTGTATCATTATTCATAATAACACGATAATAGTTTGCTTCAAATCGAGTAGCATACGAAGAGAGAATTGTAAATTGACTATATCCTTCATTTTTAGAGAATTCAACGAAAGCATCATCAAAATTTGTTTCATTCCATGCAAACGAAATATAATTGCGAAGATTCTGATATGTTTCCCATCGATACCACATAGGCATACGATTAGGCCACATAAAATCGAGATCTGAATCGAATCGCAATGCTATCTAAACAGATAATCCAAAAATATCTTTTTTCTTTAAGTATATATCTGGCATCGCCTGATTTGATTATATACAAAAAATATTACCTTATCATGGATATAATGATCACCAGCCATTGGTTTAAGCATAATGCGTTTATCATTGTCCGATGCAAATACACTGTAGAATGGATGCATGAATGAATAGATGAATCCATCAGCATCAATAACTCCAATGTAATCACTGTCCGATAACCAATCCATATAGAATGTAGACCATTGTTGACGATCATATCCATTGAGATGAATTCCTTTCTTTGTAAAATCCGGAAGAGCTTCATATTTAACAGAATAATTATATTTTTTCAAACATTCGCCCAACACATGATCATCTCGTGATTCATCATCAAGTACAATCAAGAAGTCAATGACATTTCGATCAACAAACATATTCACCGTTGGAATGAGCCTATTTAAAATTATAAAAGTATCATAATTAATGCTTGTCAATAAACATTTCATTATAATTCGATGATGTCACACAATATATAAGAAGAATGTGATGATAAACTTTTGGAAATCGTTTAATATGACAGAGGATATATCTAGCACACATCTCGGCATAAGTAATTTTTTTTAAAAGATGTAATGTGAAAGGATTTACAAATCCTTACTGATTTATCCTAATGGCCTACGATATTCTCAAAATAATCAATCTCTATTATAATGTTACGTTCTATTATATTTAGTATAATAAAAAATATTTCAAAGAGATTTTTTATCATTTACTTACGCCGATACATGTGCTGTAGATATCCTACATCAAATCGAATGATATCCAAAAACTTATCGTCATACTCGCATGTTTACATTCGACTATGATAAAATCAGATATTTTTCATTAATATATCATTTGACAGACCGACGGGAGTACTCAAACCTGATTTATAAACATCATAGTTAGATATTGTTTCGTAGGCCTATATAAACGAATTTTATCGTGTTTCACAACTTATGAAAACACATTCAAAGTGTTGACTTGCCAAAAAATTATTCTTCACTTACCGCTGATTCATTCTGGAGAGATGACCAGAAAATGTGCGAACCACTAAGGTAAATTTAGTAATAATGTTAGGAAATGTATAATTGTATTGAGATAATTCTTTAAACCAGAGTTGAATCAAATAAACATCATCGATTTCGATGTAACCTCTTTCATACAGATTAGTATATAATTGTTCAGCACGTTTCGTTATACTCGTATGATTACTTGACCAGTTACTTAAAAATTCAATAAATTTATCGATTTTAAGATATGAATTTTTCGCCAATCCAACTTCTTCATATTGTACATATTTTTTCTTGATAATGTGAGGACCAGCAAATGCAATTTGAAGACCAACATCCCACATCAATCGCTATTAATAATAAAGTGTTATTTTAAAATTCAAATTGAAGATTTTTCATAAATACAAAAGTCATTTTTTCAGAAAAAAAACGTGAAAATCTAATCTAGTTTTGAAAGTTCATCGGCAGTATATTCGAATATTCTTTATAATGAAGTTAAAAATAACTTGTATTTACCTGCATAGCATAACTTCGCCAAATATCCGATAAATGATGTTTTATAGTAATTGGTAGTAAGAGTGTCCATAAAGCCGGACGAAGATGAAGAGTAGCTTGTTCATTGTATGGTGAAAAAGTACGACGTGGAATGATAAGTTTTACATCTTTTTTAGGATTTTTTAAAAGCTTTTTTAATTGAATCAGAGAAGAATCTTGTGTAATTGGTCCGTTGATTATATCGATATCAGGATGATCTTGTGCAAGAGATTGAATGATGCCAATATTTTTAGTAGGCCAATAACCATATAATGTCTGATTTTCAGAAATATTTTTGTACGTATCCTTCAAGAAGAGAATAGACCGTAAATTCTATAATATCTGTTCATAGAAAAAACTTCCCTGGTTGCGTTTTTTCTTTACATCTGTATTAATACTGTTTTGATTATTTTTTATCGACTGTTATGTACCAAGGAAAATTTCTAGATTCTGTTCAATGTTAATCTATAATCATATCTATAAACCCAAGACCGAAATGAGTCAAATCGCCGAGTATCGATTTAAAATCGAATGTTCAGAAGTACATTCTTAATATCAAGAATGAGAAAAAAATTTAGGCATATACTTCACTCTTATTATAGCTTTGAAATCCCCATGTCGGGCCATACGAAAAGAAAACTGTCAGCTTCAAGAAAGTGCGACGATCTCTTGGAAGCATATTTTATCGATTCCAATATTCGATACTTTCTTGCTATAAGCCTCCAAACCACGCTCATCGCTTCTTCCTCTTCAGTTTTGAAGGCAATGGAATATAACCGAAATGAAATAAATCATTAACAAATAGAGTTAATCAAAAAATTCGATCTCTTAACATACTCTTTCAAACATAAAATAAAATAAAATATAAAAAATGAAGGCACAAAATAGTTTCGGATTGTATGATCGAATAAGTATGAACAACGAGAAAACGAAAGATATCCCTTATTTTTTTTTAAAAAGGTTTGTTTTGTGAAAATTCATTAGCAGAAATCATTGAAAAATGTTATCAAAAAAAAAGAACGTATACATGCGAATCAAAATATATTAAAAAAACAACTTACATTAATAAATTGCAGAGGAAATCCACGTGGCCAAATCTGTTGTGGAGTCGTAAGATAAAATGGTAGTGGATTGAAGAGTATATTATGATGATTTGGTACGGTCAATGCATCTACTGTCTCATTTAGTGAAAGAAAACGAATACTATCTTCAACTAATAATTCATTATCACTATGAAAATCCCAGATAGTTGTTGCTTCATGAAGAATTGCCCAAAGATAACCAGCATTCTTTCGTGCTACATAATTATTTTTAGATAATCGACGTAGAATTTCGAAAAATTTCGATCTTTTTGCAAGTTCATCTTGAATTTTTCCAGTGAGATAGAACACATTTGTTGGAATTTGATCAGTATTTTGTTCGTTTTCAACAACAATAACAATACACCAATTTGAAAGTTGCTTAGCTGTTTCGATGATACTTTTAGAAATATCAGCAACAACAATCCAATGATTCTTACAACTTGGTCTGCTTATAAAGTGCGGAGAGATGCAAGAGAGATATTGTCGCATTTCACTATGTGATCTATTGTTTTTGATATCACTTAGAAGTTGTTGATTGAAAGATTTGATTTCTTCTCTAGTGAATGAAGATTCGTTTTTCTCAATATTCTTGAAAGATATTAAACGATTAGAATTAGATATGTTGAATTTAATGAATGACATAAAACCAAAAATCAGTATAATATAGGTCAATACGAGAAGGGACCAGAAGTGTTTCTTTTGTTTCATGGTACGTATATGAATCGAAATAAAGTTATTCAGAAATCTAAAAAGATCAATTACATTTAGATAGGATACTGCATGATTTTTATTTTGTATCTCTACGTTTCCTATCATACTCCGCTGAGTAACAAGATTACGTAGTGTACCTGACAATAAATGATTTTCAAAAGGCGTAGACGTATAAAATGCTAAGGATTTACTTCACTCTCTTTGTTTTTATTTAGTTGTCTTAATAGTTGTTCTCCCTCCCTTTTTATAAGAGAAATATAATAAGATTATCTACCTTTTTTTTTTAATCTTCATAACCTTATTTCAATAGTTTTTCAACATTTCATGAGAAACATCGAATAAATTAATTTAGTCTGGTCGTCTTTTTCTTTATTCACTTATTCTGATAGTCATAAGAGCTGTACCTTTTTAAGTAAAAAAAATAATATAAGTATTCATGAGCTGCATTTGATATTTATACTCGTAATTTGAGATAAATACATGGTACTTCTACTTTTATTTCAAGATAAATACTTCTATACTTATACTTAAGCCCAAAAACTTGTACTTCATAATTTTTACTGAATATATGAACTAATGTTTTTTTGTGTATTTGAAGAATTGTTTGGTTTCACTAAAATCTCGGTAGTCACTTATACAGGGATATAAATTATTATTATCGTTCGTGTTTAAACGACTAGTCCGGGACGATGATTGTGGCCCATTCATATTCAAAAAAAAATACAATAAACAATGTTTTTTACGTTTAATTTTCACTTTTAATAAGTATTCTATATTTGAAGTTACTACCTAGGTAACTAAGAAATGCAGAAAAACGCTTTTAAATGCATCTAAACGCATCCCAGAGCTTAGTGTGTCCACTATTTATACCGGTGTAGATGCGTTCATTGTGTCATCACATGATTAACCCGTGTAATTCGACTTCCTAAATTTAAAGATATCTATGACAATGCTAACAGTTATGTATTTATAAAGAAAACTTTATCACCTTTCTTATTCAAGGTTTGCTCTTTTATAGTGGAAAATCTCATTTATCTTGAGCTCTTTTTTTAAACTATGGCACATTTGTATGAATGAAAATCCTGTGAGATAATTTTAAAAAAATATAATTCAATATTTTTAACCAGAATAAAAGAATATTATTCGAACGAAAACACATTGTCATGCCATAAATGTTACTACTCTGAAGGTTTGAAACGATTCACTTTTCTCAGTTAACTCAAGTAAAAATGAGTTTTGTTACCCAAAGATAGCGATTGAACTTCTCTCTATAAAATTACATATGATCTAATTCAAAAAATCTTTTAGATATATCTGAAAAAAGATGAAAAGTAAAGATATATAGAAAGCTGTAAAAAATAACGAGCCGGCAAAATAAATGAGAACCCTTTCTGCCTTATTTTTTCATCATTTCGTCCCATTAAAAATATACAAATACCAAAAGATGCAGCATGAAAACCTCTACAACTTACATGAGACCGTTTATTTTATAGTTGCATATTTTATTCTCAAAAGAGACAAATTTTGAACGATCAAATTTCGACTGTAAGAAAATAAGAGTTTTTTTATTATTTCATCGTGTTGTTGTAACCTGATACATTTTATTTAAAACCAAATACACCATATAATGCATCATAAAAAGTTTTATAATTTACAAAAAACAAATTCATCTTTGACCAAAAAAATGTTATTGTCGTCAATATTGAAATTAATTTCTTTCTAGTAGTTTTTGAAGATGAATAAGTTTTCTAACAGTATAGATCCTATCCATGATTTAAAATTAACATCATTTCGTTTCGCACCAGTACTAATGCACCACTGCAACTACACATATAATATGTCAGAGAGAGATACATGTTCATATACACATATATAAACCAATGTAAATCAATGACTTATATAAGTTGACTTATATTTAAATAACTTCTGTTTTAGCCCTGGCCATCGCAACAAATGGAAAAGTATATTAAAAAAAGATAAAACATGTTCTGTGCCTCTGGGATGAGCTGATCATTATGTGAGATTAATGGCGATGCAGTTCGAATCTGCGAGAACAAGATGATTTTTTCCCAAAATTTACTTCAAATGCATTTCTCCTCGATGAATTTTCACATGAGTAGATAGTAAGTTCGATACTTTAATGGTTATATGATAGATTTTGAATAAGCTGCGGGATGGATGAAGCGATATACTCAGCGATGAATGACAGAAAAACGACAATAATGATTAACAAGTGCCATTGAAAAGCTGCTGAATAGTCAGGCGAAATTATCGAAATCTTGAAAAGTAATTGACGCTAGACAATATAGTGTTAAATAATCTTTATTAATGCTCTTATTTATACAAAAAGTTTCTTTTTTATCCATAGACAGAGAATTTAGATTGTACGTAACATTGTATGTAGTACCTTCCCGTATTTCCGATAAGACTGTACTGTTCATATACGAGAAAAATAGAGATAAATTTCATCTAATTCAATTGTTCACAACCTTGCATAGAAAATATATTCTGAAAATGTGAAAATAATTAGGAATTCTTCACAATGCATACAAATGATATCACCGCATTCAACAATTTATATCATGTGATCTCGATAAGAGCATGTTCTTTTGACGACAAATGTAGCTTCAATAACATTTTGGATATGATTGTAAAAACAAATCCAAAACATGATTAAAATACAAAAAAGCATTCAGAGATGTGTAGGAATATCAAATCCTACTTGTTTTATCGGATGAGATTACAGATTTTCCGGAGAAACTCGGGATTCGGTAGTTTAAAAATAAGAATTTGATGAGATGAAATGTGGATAAATTAGAAAATCAATAAATAATGATGAAGATATGTTATGATTCGATTGTTCCACTATTTATTTAGTCTATAGGATACCTAGAACATTTACAGTTTCAACTATGTAATGTGAAATTAAGTGTGAATAAGAAATCAATTCCGTATTATATAATAAGGGTATAGATTGTACATGGCACATAGAGTAAGATATGGATGACGAAATTATTATCAAATAGGCTACGGAATACAAAAAAAGTTTACACAAAAATCTTTAATTAAAGCCTCTAGGTGGTCTTAGTTAAAATTCTCCTAAAGTTTGCCCATTTACTGCTTTTATACCACATGGTACATAAAGAAAGTTGAATTACAGGCTTAATTAAGGACTTTTGTTAACTAATCAATACGGAAAAACTAGTTTTAAATAAAATTTCTCACTAGAATTATGATCCAAAGCTATAACTGCTGTTAATAGTTTTAATTTTAGTTCATAATGACAAGCGCTGCAAATATTGATGAATTCAACTTATTCCTTCTGCTCCTAGCTGTAACTGTTAGAAAGAACTTAAAATTGTACATCAACGAATACTTGTCTCTGAAGCTGTAAGTGAACCCAATTAGTGCTAGATTGAAATGAACAAACAAGATGGTTTTTGTGAGAATCTTACTGGTAGCCTGCTTCAGATTGAATCAGAAGATGATCTTATAATCTACTAGATATAGAATTTTTTTCGTTATAAATATGTTGATTGAAAGTTAAAGTTCTGTTATCATTGTTTAAAAACTATCAATCTTATCTTCTTCTATTTACTTCCGATAATTTAAAGAAACAAAAAACGAACGCTAAAAATTAATTCATCTAAAATAAAGATCTTCGCTTTTCTCATACATGATATTTGAAATTTGCAGCCTTGCTTCTATCTATGAAGTTTATCATAAACATGAGCAAAAAAATACAAAAACGATTAACAAATTCATCAGTTGCTGCTGGTACTGATTTTTCGAAAAAAAAAGTTTATAAATCCGCTCGATAGAATCAATTTGAGAATTTTTGATCAGTTATGACATTAATTATTTCATCTATGCAAAACGTATAGATACAAGAAAATGTAGTTCGTAGATAAATAAAAAAATATATAAATAGTAATTTTTTCAAATGTGCATTTTTAAACATGTTAATCAAAGTAAATTAATTATTATTTTAACTCAATCAAATTTGTTCAAAATATTAAAAAGTGGATAGTCATAACATAGTTTATAATCTTTCATCATTTTTCTTAACTATAAATTTTTTGAAAAGCCATTTTACCATCACATTATTTCAGATATGTATCTCAAGCATCTTTTTCGTATTTTAATACAAGTATAATACTTTTATTCATGATACTTGTACTTGTTCTAGCATTAATAGACGCATCAATAACAACATATATTTAAATTTAGTTTATGGTGACTTTTGCTCACTACAGCAAGTAAAAACACATTTGAATGACTATGATATAGTTACGGTTCGTAAGTGGCTACTGTACACAGTGTTTCCATAGCACGGTACAAATACGACACATTTATGTAGTACTGTATAGAAACATCATATACGATGCTTCATAACATGGTGTATGGCTGTATTGTTTCACTTAAACCATTAGTTATTTCTTTTTCTTTTTTTTTCTATTTCCTGTCAATTTCTTAGTCTTTTACTTTTCTCTCATTTTGTCTTTCAGTTCTCTTCTCGTTTTTTTTTCTTCTTTAATAATAATGTCACTACTGATTTAATGTCTCGTTTAGATATTTAAAGATCAACAGACAAATAATTGTATTTATAAATAAAAAAAAAAATTGAATATTATCCCAATGACTAGAAGAAAGAGTATGAAATCAAATTATTGAGATGAACAATTTGAAATTCACTGATCATGAACTAGTAACATTAATCTATGAAACTATTCTGTCTGCCGTCGAAATGAGGTAATAACTTTTTTTTATTCAAATAGATAAAGAATAATGCAAGTAGCGACTATATAAATTTAGATAAGAGTTTAACAGCATCATTATCATTTAAATAAATCAAAACAAACAACTGCAATGCAAGTTAATACCTACAAATAATTTTAAAAACAACACGAGAGATAAGAATACTGCTGCATAACTAATGCTCTTACAATTATCAATCGGTCTATGAAAATTATAAATAGAATCATGTTTACATGCATAATGTAATAGTACAATGCAATTCTATTATAGTCTCTTCAAACAAATTAGTTTCGGAAAAAGCAACCAAATAACATCTTTTGTAGTATAAGATATTTTTGTTTCAATATAAAAATTCGCATATTGCACTGTTGTTAATACTAGTCAAAATACTAAATATAAGTTACTATCTAATTCAACGAATAATGTAGATGAAACTCAAAAAATAAAATTAACAGAGTCCATCTTGCAAAACTAATAAAACTTTTTTTTCCCCATTTATCATTCATTACAAATATAATTCATGACCACTTTACTGTAAATTTAAGAAAAAAAAATTCTTTTTCATTTCTCAATTATTATGAATTGAATAAATAATTCTTCTACTGTAAAGTTAGCAAGACAATAGGTTTTTTTTCTATTTCTCATCTATCATAAATGCGATCAATAGGCACCGTACGGTTAACTTAGAAAAAGGAAAAGAAAAGATACATTACCATTTCTTGTATGCCACAATTTCAATACATGGTCATTTTATTCTAAGGTTAGAAGAAGAGTAAATTTTTTTTTTTCATTTATCGTCTATCAAAAATGCCATTAATAGTTCATTTACTGTAAATATAGAAAAAAGGAAAAAAAGTTTTCCCGTATATGACACTTTAAATAAATAATGACTTTACTGTAATATTAACGAAGAATAAATTCCTTTTGCTACTTGTCGTGTATCATAAATGCCATTAACAGTCACACTTTACTGTAATTTTAAGAATATAAAATGTTTTTTTGCTAATGGATATACATGACTACCGAACTCTTTTTTTTGCTATTATATGTTTCCACGTTTAGATTTTGTCTGTAACTCAATAATACTAATATAAATATTTAAAGAATGCATCTTTTCTTATTATATTTTACAACATATAAATTTTTTTGTATCTCAGTATACATGATACAGATAACTCTTAAATTCTTTGTTACTTCTTTTCTACTATATGTTTGGATTTACATATATGTCTATATCTCAATATTACAATTGACAGTTATTCGTCATCGACTAATTGCTGTTTATCAATATCAGCTTAATCTCTCTCTTTATTCCCGTATGCATAATATATGTAACTTATGTTAGAAGTGCATCGAATCGTGCCTAATTATATAAAGATTATAACATTTCAGCAAGGAAATCCTCAAAGTCAATCAAATTTTTCTATAATTATAACGAGTTTTAGGCGCACTACTTCATATTGTAGAATTACTATATTTACTAAATCTCAGAGCGTTTTTCTAATTTTATTTACATTTCCATTAGCTACAGCGACATATCTACATACTAAAATAAAATATGTCGTAGTTTACTGACTAACGGTTCATTCATTCTTATAATTTGCACATACAGTTACATATAGCTGATTCATTTGAGCATAACATTTTCGTATACATTCTTTTTTAAGATTATTTCTCGATTAATTTTGATTCAAGAGCATGTTCCAAAATCAATCAATGATCTAGACTGAATCATTCTGAAATGATTTGATTGAGATAATATGGATTCAGACAATGAGATCGTAAGATCTTAATGTTATAGATTCTAAGAACAAATACTACTGATTCAAATAACGACGAAAAGTAGTATTTATTTGATTTAACAAAAAAAAATTACAGATTGCCAAGGAATAGATTTCCATGGCAATTTTTGAGTGTGTTGTAGCTTTTTTAGGAAAAATGTGTTGCAACGAGCTCCTCATGGCACACTTTAATATGTCGTACTTTGTATTGCAAAGTAGAACACGTACGAAACATTTTACCTAAGTGTGCGAGTAAGAAAAACTACTTTATTTTTTTTAAATGATACTTACTTTTTCATTATCTGTTGAATAAAATTTACATGAAGAAATGACTCATTTGTATAAGAGGTATAGTTTTTGTATGGTGCAAGTTTAAAAGAAAGATTGAAGCTATTTAAATTATATAAGGATGTAAGAGATTGCTTTAAACCCTCTCCTCTCAAAATATAACCACTAGACTTTCTGTATTTATAGCGATGTTCCATCACAGTATTATATAATGTCAAATATTTTTTTTATGTTTGAAAGAGTATCAAGAACTACAGATTCTATGAGGTTCAATTTTTTGAATGTTTTTCGAGTGAATGAATTTTGCTAACTTTTTTCTCCGCTTGATAGAGAAGAGTTTTTAAAAAAAGAGACTCTCATAGAACCTGCGTCTTGAAATACTCATTCAAACAAAAATAAGATTCTATATATATTGAATGCAGATCCACTGAAAATTTTTGCGGACGAAACGAACTATTTCTGGAACTATGTTGGATAAATATCTCGCTTATATGTAAAGCCTCTACATATGCTGAAAATTTCATGCAATTTATACAACTTGACATTTTGATCGATTTTTGAGAGAGGAACACCTTATAAAGTTTCCCTATACTTATGCAGTAAGGCACATTATAATAATTATTATTTTATGAATATGTAAAGCTACTCAATTTATATAGATAGCTATGTTAATAATATTAAGATATTTATTTTTGTTGAATTGATCTGAAACAGTTCTTTATGACTATGTAAATATTTAAGTACTATTTTATGATTATGTAAAGCTAGTTAATTAATAAGTATATCTATCTAAATAACAAACAGCTATTTACTTATGTGGCTGATTTTTATTTTTGAGCAAGGGTTGATCAGTTGTACTAATATGAGTAAATAATTATTTAGTCTTATTTTATTAAGAAGCATAGCTATTTAGATAATAAATAGTCATCTTCCTTTTGATCGTTTATAACTTGAAGTTTTTCCTGAGTGAATAACTATTTGATCTAATGGATTATTTAATCAATATATGTCGCTATTTGACACACTTTTATCTACTTATTTATTGTTCCTAATTTATTTTGAGAAAGAAGATCAAAATACTGAATATCTCGATGAACAGCAATTTAATCTCCGGTGCTATTTAGAAATTTTTACCGCTATTGAACAGATATACAGTAAAAAATGAAGAACTGGGATGTACGTTAGCTTAAGTTTATCTTAAACAATAAATATTAATCTTCCTTCATGGCAAAATCAATGAACGGACAAGAATATATAAGTAGGAATAATAAACAAAATTCACCTAGAATTAGAGTCTTACTTTATTTTTATTTATAATTAAGAACAAAAAATAATTTTATGTTAAAAAAATATATATATAGGATTGGCCAGAATGATGAGGATCTTCGTTATTTAATTTGCAATCGTAGAAATTTTTTTTACGGTTAATTAAGGACTACTATAGTATTCGAATCAGAGGGAGCAAAAACGTTGTCCTCATGTGTGTCTACTGGGAAATTTCATCTAAAACAAACAAAATAATATTAAAGAATCAGATTCTATTCGGTATATCGACTGTAATTTCATTTAATTCTTTTTAAACATGATCGAAGGAATGAAGAAATTCAGTATGAGTTCATGACGAGCATTGTGAATGTGGTAAACTGTTGTATACTACGACTTACGTTTATAATTTACAATTGTATATACACAAACTGATTTAAAATATCTTTCCTTCTGAAATGTTCGTAGACGTTAGCATATTTTACAGACATCTCCTCAAATTCTCTTTATATGTTGGCTTATCATTATACCGTTCATTCAACTAAAGATTAAACGGTAATCCAATAGAAGACCATCTGTATTTAACAAAAATCAGTTCATTGAAAGAAATAATCGATAATTGATTATTACTCTTGTCACTACTAACATCTAATTACATACGATAGCGCTTTTATAGAAAATATACTTTTTTCAGTTATTTCAATATACTTCTGTAAGGTTTTCTCTATAGTATCTTGTACTTCTGCTCACCCATAATTTGTAAACCAAAAGACAACTAGTGATATCCATAGTCTATAAGGATTAGTAATATCACATTAGTACAATCCTACCTGGACTTATCCAATAATAATAATAGGGAGATACGAGGTGAAGAAATATAAAAGAAAAGGAAAGAGAGAGAATAAGGCCAACATATAATATATTCTAGTAATAATAACTATAACTAATATATATCAAGAACTAAACAAAAAGGCAAATATTAGGTACATATATACATGCGAAGGGCAATTATGAACAACAGGAAAAAGAGGGACAAAGACCAACGAACAAAAGAACGATGAATGTGAAAAAGTTAACAGTAACATAGTGTTATATGTTGACGCTTAGAAAACTTCTATGCTGCTTATTACCCAAGCATTAATTCGATATTATGTACATAAACAGATAAGGATATAGCTTCATACTCTTATATCACATATATTTTTATAGTCCTATATCTCGTTAGCCTTATCCCTAAAGGTATTGCCTATTACTTACCATATATTGTCATATATCTTGCATAATATCTCCTAGATAACAAATAAAAAGGAGCATTTTTACAGGTCTTAATGATTACTATTAGTAGTGAAATAATAGCTGCAGTTCCGAATCAAATAGTGAAAAACGAAGATATCCAATATGTTACCTTATCCAATAAAGAGCGTGTCATCGTTCTTTTTCTTTGAAAAAGTTAAATAAGCCAAGTATCGTTTTTCTCCGATGTTTTTACAATAGAGAGTACAGTTTTTCACGATCTATCTTTTAGTACCATAAAATTCATGGGTAATCTTCATTTTGAGGCTTAAATGGTCGATACACTTTGAAAAATACCAAAAATTGAATGTATTTTTTATCAAAAGTATACTTTATTGGTCCTTTGACGAATCCTCTCTTAAAAAAGGTCTGAAAAGTAAACACAAATCACATGATTACATTATGTATTCTATAAAAATGTATAATTTAATCGTTCTACATTAAGATTAATAGATGTTTGTAAAGAATTCGACGGTACATCTTTTAAACAAAAAGATCAATGTTTTGTCATGCTTTTGAATAGAGAAATATGTAAAACAAATAATGTTGCAATCAGACTGAAAACTATACATGAAATTATTAGATTCTTATATTATCCAGAAAAAACACTTATTATATTGATAAGCACATGATTTTACTACTTGAAAATCGAGATTAATGAACGAAGATCTATATTTGAACATCAAAATTAATATGCAAATCACCATATAGGTCAAAAATTTATTTCGATTTGTGAAACATTCATTTGGTATGATTGGTTTTTCATTTTAGTATATATTCCTTCGTGTTTAATCAACTGATTTATGCTTTCTCCCAGTATTGTCAATGGCAAAGGAGAAAAAAAAGGCTTTTATACCTTATAAACATGTGCTCGACTGTTTGAAAAGAACGCGACAAAATGAAAACGTTATCAATAGGTACTGCATTAAAGGTAAAGCACATTGGTTGTACATAATAAATATTTGATTTTTTTGTCTAATGAAACTAATGCATTGATTGGTGCATAAGTATAATCGATTTTGTATCGAAAAATAAATACATGTTTTTTATACGAATTTTTTGTCTTATTCTTATTAAAACAAGTTTTATTCATGGTGATTTATTTACATCAACTACACATTTAAGTGAATTGTTAAATACTGAAATTAAATTAGTGGAAAAATTAGAAATTTATCTTAAACAAGAATATGAACGATTAAATCGTATAGAAAAGTAATTTATTAGATAAATATTATTTAATTAATTTATTCATTTTTTTTGATGAAGATATGTTAATATAATTAAAGATGAAATTGAACAAGCACAAGGAAATGAAGAATATTATTTCGGTAATCCAATTAATTCACATTTACTTATTAAACATTTAACAATTGAATGGAATAAAATTGAGAATATATTACCTACAAGTATAAGAATTTTAATATTCAAAATTCAATTTTATTAGCATTTTTTTTCTATAGATTTTTCAAAAAATATTTCCGATACTTGGTTATTTCCTTCATCTGAAGATTATAATGGTAAATGAATAATTTTCTTTTTTTTTTTTAAATACTTTCTATAAAAAAATAGGTTCTGCCATTGGATTAATGCGTTTACAAGATACTTATAAATTAAAAGCAAGTCAATTAGCTAATGGACAAATAAGTTTAAAATACAAATCAAAAAAATTAAGTGGTTAGCTAAAAATAAATATTAATTTTTTTTTTTTTTATAAGAATTTATTTTTTTCTAGCTTTAGAATGTTATGATTTGGGACGTATTGCATTTGAAAATAATGATTTTTATCATGCATTTATGTGGATGCGAGAAGCACTCAATCATTTTGAAGAAGAAATACCTAATGAATCAATTAATAAAACATATATTTTAGATTATCTTTCTTATGTAGCATTCAAAGTAAAAAAGAAAGAATATATTTTATTTTTATAAAATTATTTGGTTGTTTTTTTTTTTTGTTTAGCAAGGAAATTTAGCAGCTGCTTTAGGCATAACTAAGCAAATTCTTGATATTGGTATATAGAAAATAAAAGATTTTCTTTTTACATGAAAATTTTTATTTTTATTATTTTAGATCCAAATCATGTTTCAGCAAAACAAAATAAAATTTATTATGAAAAAACTATTAAAAATCGAAAAATAATTGAACAACAAATGAATCATTTAAATACGAATGATTCAGTAGATCCTACATTAATTTCAACAATAAATAAAGATAAAAATTCTATAGGAAATAATGAAAAACCAAACATATTTTCAACCATACTTGAAGCATATGAAGATCTTTGTCGACAGAATAGATCTCAAGTAAAAATCAATAATCGAATGAAGAATATTTATTATTTATTATTTTTATTTTCTTAGTTAGGTATAAAACGTCGATCGAAATTATTCTGTCGTTATCGTCATAATAATCATCCATATCTTATTTTACAACCAATTAAAGAAGAACAATTAGCAGATCAACCAGATATTTATCTTTTTCATGATATTATTAATAATAAAGATATTCAAGAAATAAAATCACTTGCTATACCTAAAGTATGTATATTCATTATACAGATACAATGGTAGATAATTGATATTATATTGTACCTGTTCATTACTTTATTATTGATACTTTCAAAGTAGTTAATTACAGAATTAGTAAGAGGTATTCAAATGATTGAAATGTACAGAATGACTCATACTGTAGATATACTATAATTATCTAACAAGCAGATCAATGTAATTTTATTCATGTCTTCGTGCATATTCTTGATGTATTTTTATTTTTGAGTGATGAAGAAAAAAATAACTTTTAAATGCTAACCTTTAGATCTCTTTTATTGTTAGGGACAGAGATATGAAAAGTTATGTTTTTGTTCAAACAGTTCTTTGGTACAATTCATTTTAATCATCGTTAGTCATGTATTTGTTAGACTTAGTTTTTGTTTCTTCGATCTTATTACATTTTGTAATCTTTGCTGGAAAATACTTGTATATATAAAAAACAAATGAATTGTTCAAAAATTATTCGTGAAGACATTTTTTCGTAATATAGAGGATTGAAAATAGGTAGACATAGTGAAAGAGAAACAGAAGTGAGACAAATCCATATTTTGAAAGAACACTCCACAATCTACGCAATCAATTACGTTATTTTTCCTTCTTTCGATTTCTTACTACATTTCACTAAAATTATCATTTTTCATTACGTAGGTTTTAAAATTCAGTGATGATATGAACTAAAGAGCTGAAATTTAGTACAGATATAGAACACTAAGACAAATGTAGTATATAAAAAATTGTGGAAATCGATCAACAGAATGAAAGATTAAGAAAAAAATTCATATATGTCTTTCTTGTTATGATTTTAGCTACAAAGATCTGTTGTTGGTCATGCCGAGACTGCCAGTTTTAGAGTGAGCAAAAGGTACACGAGACTTTTAAACTAATTTAATCAGCTAATCATATTTAAATATCTTTAATACATGTTGTGTATTGTTCTCTTGCTTGTATTAATTAAAAATTTTATAAATTGTTATTTAAATAATTGAAATTTTAGTGCTTGGTTGAAAGATGAAGATTCACCGTCTGTAGCTCGTTTATCTCGTTTAATTGAAGCTGTAACAAATTTAAGTATAATCACAGCTGAAGAACTTCAAGTATATAAATAATATTTATATAGATATATAAAATATATTTATTAAATAATTAGATTGCAAATTATGGTATCGGTGGTCATTATGAACCACATCATGATTATGTTAGTGTAAGTTATTATATAAGAGAATTTTATTGAAAAATAAATTTAAATTTAGTCATCAGAAGAAAATATATCTTCAAGTTTTGAAGACGGTAAGTTTAATATTATTTATTGAAATTTATTTCAATAAAATTTTATATTTAGGGAATCGTATTGCAACTTGGTTGACTTATGTAAGTCAAATATTGTTAAATTAATATAAAAATAAATAAAATTTTTCTAGTTAAGTGATGTCGAACAAGGTGGTGGAACTGCTTTTCCTTT
>JAJEKB010008701.1:0-12760 GCA_022393335.1 Macrotrachela quadricornifera | reverse complement strand
TTTTTTTTCTATTATGTTACACCGTACGGTTGCGATTTTTCCTCAGTTGATTATGCTCTTTTTTTTGGCTTTTTCTATGTACTTTTTGGCTCGTTTATCCCAATTGTGCTGATGGCTATATTTGGTACTATGACGATTCGCAATGTTTATAAGATTCACAGACGTGTTGGCCCACAAGGTGACAATGTACGAAATGAACGGTTGCGCTCAAATGATCGTCAATTGCTTGTAATGCTCTCATTTCAACTACTGATCTGTATTCTGATTACTGCTCCTTTTGGCATTATGAATATGTATTTGGTAACCGTCACATATATCTTAGGTTACAAACGTCCAGCCAATGATCTAGCTATTTCCAATTTCTTGTATAATTTTGTTAGAGTACTTTATTATTTCAATCCTGTTGTTGGATTTTACATCTATACCCTCACTGGATCCAAATTTCGTGCTGAATTCAAATATTGTATTCGACAAGGATTAAAATTTGTTTTGACAACAACTGGCCTTATGCAATATCTGCCAATAAGACTTCAACAAGCCATGTTAAGTCAGGATGAAATAGGTGCCAATAATCGATCTAGAACGAGACCCAGAGGAGCAAATACTGTTCAACAACCATAACTAGCAATCATGAGACCAGCTTTATAGACACATCAAACAATAAAATGATTTTCATACATTTATCAATAAATTTATATATTGTAATTTGCCGCAACATCTTGTATTCATCTGTATATATCTATATTGAAACTGTACTGTTCAGATATATTTGATAGTAGTTTTAGTTGCATTGTCTCAATAATGAGCTAGATCGCTAGATTTTAACAAGATTGATCTTCTTTGTTTCCGATGGATTTAAATGTTGATTTAGCAAAGACAAAATGTCTGTCTATAGACTCTCGATAAAGTGTCGATCAGTAAGTCATCTAGAATTCTTAATTTCCAATCGTCAAAGTGAATAGTATGCATTTCTTTCATCTCGATATTTTGATATAGTATGAAACACAAAGTGACGCCAACAAACGTATGTGATCAGATCGGTATTTACTTGACCAGCATTGAGGGTGAGGGTGAGGGTGAGGGATGCGCATCTGTACGAAAAATCTTACATCCCCTGATGTGGGTGTGGCATCTCCAAAATCCTGGATATGTGACACTACTCTTGATATAAATCATATTTCTTGACAACAAATCGTCGAAGATCAATTTAATAAAGATCCTTATTCAAACAATGAAACAGTCATCTTTTCACTTTCTCATTTTATACTCGTTTTTCATTCAAAATGTAACAACCAATTCATGAAATTGCATTGACCATTAACCATTCTCTCAATTCCATTTTGATCATTAACACATTAATGTTTGACAAGTATTCGCAATGAAAACTAGCATGTGAACTAGAAAGGGATGAGAAAACCAAAGAATTTCTTTGATTGAATATAAAAGATTTTTATAGTCAAAGTAATATCTGCGAAATTTAAATAGAAGACAAGCTTAGTCGTACTTACATAATAGTGACAAAAATGATCGTCTTATTTTAAAGAACATTGTTAGTTGAATCTAACTCTATAGTAGCATCTACAATACACATACATGTATTTTCATCATATGATTGTTTGATTATCACCATCAATACTTTATAGCTGGAATCATTCATGCAATGATCTTCGAATTCTCAATTAACATGTTATATACTATTCGTATACGTCTGATTTAGACAAAAATATCATTCTATACAGATCACCAATGACTGATAAGAGCATTATTGCATTCATAACAAAGACCTTATGTACATCACAGTAAGCTGCACTTTATATCATTAAGAATTTTTCATTTGAGTTCATTGGAATCTGATTAAATTTCAGTACAATAAATAGATTGGCAGACAGTCGTACATGTCAGTGTTTACGATCGTTATAATCATAGCTTTTGCTGGTTTTATTCAAATAGAGGAACCATTGATTTTCATCGAAATATTCGAATAAAACTTTCTTCATGAAGAAAAATCACTGATTCTCTTTAAAGAAGTTTCTTCTATCGAAGACATTAAAAGATTGTAAAGATCAGGTAATAAAATTTTTGATGAAGAAATTCTATAAGCAAATATAAGAAACTAGTTAATTGTTTTCTGCATAGTTTATTCGACTTTTCGAAAAATTAGCAATCGCGAACTGGTTGTAAAAGAAAATTTTTAAACAGAAAAAAAAAATCCTAATTATTCGCACTATTAGTAATACTAACAGAGCGTCATATCCTTTTTGTATACCAACAAAGGATGCGAATGACACTCTTTTTCCTACTTATTCTATTCACGTTGCAAAAAAAATATATCAATTTTTTCTTTCTGTACATCATTACATAGGTTTGTTGGAAAAAACCGAAAATATGAATGACGTTATATATATATATACGATTAATATTGATCAAATGAAAAGCATGCTAATGTATTCATTGTCTTATATTATTTTTTCTTTCAGATTTAATATAATATTTATATTCTAAATATTCAAATTAGATTTCATTAATAATGGAAACATTATCATTAAATAATGTATGTTTAACTGTTGAAGAAGAAGAAGAAGAAAATATAATCATTATTTTATTATATTCACCTAATGAATCTAATGATGATATTGAACATTTAAAAATGCAATTATCTCAAATTAATAATTACTTTATTTTTTATACTGAATTTGAATTATGTATGAATTTTATAAAATCAATTGAAAACGAAAAAATTTTTCTTATTATTTCAAATTCATTAATATCTCAAATATATTCTCATATAAATATTTTTTATCAAATTCATTCTATTTTTATATTTGTTTCAAAAAAAGATGAATATAAATATATCTTTCATGAACAATTAAATATAATTGGATTTTATAATAAATATCATATATTATATTCATCAATTAAAGAACAAATTGATTTATTTAATAAACAATTTAATAAATGGACTTTTTTTGATGAAAATAATTATAAAAAAAAAGATTTATCAAAAGAATCAAATAATTTTATATGGATTCATCTATTTCGTCATGTTATTTCATTTTTACCACATGATGAACAAGCAAAAAAACATATGATTGATACATGTCATCTTTATTATCAAAATAATTCGAAAATTTTTCAATTTGAATATGAATATCAATCAAATAATGCTATTCAATTATATTTTAAATATTCATTTATTCGACAAATGATTAATAAAGCTTTAAGAACAGAAGATACTAATCAACTTTATTTATTAAGATATTTTCTCAATGATCTTTTCAAAAATCTTACTCATCACCATCAACAAATTATTCAATCTGGTAAAGAAAATTTCATTTTTTATCAACTAATGAATTTATCAAAAAATGAATTTAATCAATTTAAACAAAATAAAAATAAAATTATATCAATGAAAGGATTTTTATCAATAACTCATCCTACCTTATCATCATTAATATCGGCCAGAAAATCTGCGCAACAAACTAATCGAATCACTGTTCTATTTGAAATCGAATGTAATGTAAAATATCTTGGTGAAAATTTTATCTTTATTGATCTTACACAATTTAAAGAATTTTCATGTCAAGAAGAAATTCTTTTTGATTTAAATGCTACATTTCGATTAGAAACTATTGAACAAGATGAACAATTATGGATAATTAAATTAACTGCAGTAAATCATGTAAAAAATATTTTACAAAAATATATTGATGATATACATCATCAAATTGATAATTTAAGTATTCCAATTATATTAGGTAAATTAATTTGTGATATGAATCAATGGAATGAATCAATAAATTATTTTCAATATTTATTTAACAATTTACATAATGAAGATTTAGCTTGGATTGAATATTCTATTGGACAAGCTTATCAATGGAAAAGAGAATGGATTGAAGCACGAATATATTATGATCGTTCTTATGATCGAATGATGAAAACTAATCCAATTCGTATTAAAGATTCTGCTGTTATACTCTCTAATATTGGTGAAATATTAGAACTTCAAGGAAAATATGATGAAGCATATGAATTTCATCAAAAGGCATTGACTATTCGAAATCAATATTATTCTTCTAATCATCCACATATTGCTATTAGTTTAGAAAATATTGGTCTTATCCATTATAGAAGACGAAAAAGAGATGAAGCTCTTCATTTCTATCAACAAGCATTAAAAATTCGAGAAAAATATTATAATTATTATCATATTGATATTGCTATGAGTCTAGGCAATATTGGATCAGTTTTAATTGATCAAGCAAAATATGATGAAGCCTTTGATTATTATCAACGAGCAATGTCTATCTATGAAGAATGTTATTCATCAAGTCATGTATATATTGCTGATACTCTTAACAATATTGGTTATATACTTTGTCTTCAACAAAAATATGAAGAAGGTCTAAACATGGTACAACAAGCGTTGTCAATAGTAAAGAAATTTTATCCATCTGGTCATCTTGATACAGCCATTTGTCTGAATAGCATAGGACATATTAGATATGGACAAGGAAAATTCGATGAATCTTTAGAGTTGTACCAACAAGTACTGAAAATGCTAATGAAACATCATAAATCTGATCATATGAATATTGCTTTGATTTTCAATAATATTGGTTCCATACAACTGGATGGCAAAGAGAACTGCAATGAATCTCTTCATTTTCAGCAACAAGCTCTTACCTTGTTAGAAACATATTATCCATCATATTATGCTCATATTGCTACAACTTTCAATCACATTGGAAATACTTTAAGTAAACAAGAAAAATATAATGAAGCTCTTGATATATATCATCAGGCACTAAAATTACAAGAAGATTATTATTCATCCGATCATATCGAAATAACTTGGACTCTTGTCAACATTGGTCACATTTTATTTAATCAAGAAAATTATGATGAAGCTCTTGTGTTCTATCAACGAACGTTAACAATACATCAGACTAATTATCCATTGAATCATATTAATATTAGTTATAGTTACAATACTATTGGCAATTTATTTCGTCAGAAAAAAGAATTTGATAAATCTATTCAACTGCATCAACAAGCATTAGACATTCAACAGAAATATTATTCATCAAGACGTTCTGATATTATTTCTACTATTGATTGTATTGGTCATACTCTTCGAGATCAAAACAAATATGATCAAGCACTCGAATATTATCAAAAAGCATTACAAATGCTTGAAAATCTATATCCTATTGATCCTATAAAGATTGCTAATAGTCTCAGTAATATTGGAAACATTCTTTATGAACAAGAAAAATATGATGAAGCTCTTAATCATTGTCAGAGAGTGGTATTGATTAAAGAAAAGAATTATCCAACTGATCACATTCAGTTTGTAACGGATTATAATCAAATCGGCAATATTTTAAGAGCACAAGGCAATTATAACGAAGCACTTGATCATCAAAAACGGGCTTTAGCAATTCGAGAAAAAAATTATCCTTCTGATAATGTTAACATTGCACATAGTCTTAACAACATTGGTCTTACTTTAACTGATCAACAAAAATACAATGAAGCTTTAAATTTTCATCAACAAGCAACGACAGTTTATAGGAAATATTATACATTTGATCATATTAGTATTGCTACTAGTCTTAACAATGTAGGTGATACTCTCTATCGGTTAGAAAAATATAGCGAAGCTCTTAAATTTCATGAGCAAGCATTAGTGATTCAAGAGAAACAAAGTGCAACAGGTCATGTCGATATGGCATTTAGTCTTAATCATATGGGCAACATTTTATATAGTCAAAAAGAGTATGATAAAGCTCTTAATTTCTATAATCGATCATTAATGATAAGAGAAAAATTTGATTCATCGAATTATACATCCATTGCTGTAATTCTTTCTAATATTGGCAATGTTTTATATTACCAACAAAAATATGACGAAGCATTTGATTTTCAACAGCGAGCATTGAACATTCGAGAAACACATTGTTCTTCTAATCATCCAAATATAGCTGTTAGTTTAACTCATATGGGTAACATTCGAAAAGAACAAGGAAGATACAATGAAGCTGTTGATTTTTATCAAAAAGCATTGACTCTAAGAGAGAAATATTTTCCATCTTTTCATATAAATATTGTTAATAGTCTTAAGGATATTGGTTGCGTTCTATTTAAAGAAGGTAAATATGACAAAGCTCTTGATTATTATTGTCGAGCATTAGCTATACTCAATGAATCTCATCCAACTAATTATACGGAAATAGCTATTTGTCTAGAATATATTGGACTTATCTGGTATCAAAAATCATATGTTACTCGTGCTATTGAATATATAGAAAAATGTTTAAAAATTGTAGAAGCTAATCTTTCTTCAGATTATGCATTCATTATTGCTATTTTTTCTGGTCTTAGCCAAATGGAACGAGCTCGACATCAATATGAATTATCTCTCACATATGAACTGCAATGTATTTTAATTCGTGAAAAAGTTTTATCACCAGTTCATGAAGATATTGGTAAAAGTTTGTCCAATATTGGTGAATGTTATGAACATCTCAAACAATACAAAGTGGCACTTCAATATTATAAAGAAGCATATGCCATTTATGAAAAATGTTTTCCTTCTTCGCATGAAGATCGAATTAAAATGATATCAAATATTGAAAGACTTTCATTAGAGTAAATTAAGTTCTAAATCGAAAAGACTAATAATATTGGAACATTATGAACTTTAGAGAGATCTGTTAATTATAATATTTTTGTACAAAAAAAACTCATATAATATAATATGAATTATAATTGGCAACAAATTATTCGATTTGTAAAATAGATGGAATGACCAGTAAAAAAGTATATAAATAATCAGTTTATTATATAGAATAACAGTAAAAAAATACCATTTTTATCAGTAGAAAAATGAAATTCGATAAAACAGATTTTACCAGTAGCAAAGATAAAAATCAGCTTCAGTGACATTATCAAACACAGCTTCTGTAGCCCAGTATTTTGTTCTTCTTTTTTTCTTCTTGGACTTCTTTATCCGATAAATCGCTTACATATTAAACAACTTGGACCACTTCCATATTTTTTTACTCGTTAACACTGATAAATGTGACGAATGTAAGTGTTCGTTGCTTGTGTGAGCTCCAGTTTATTGTGAAATAACAAGGTATGACAACAATACGAATAGAGAGAACGAAGACGAAAATGAACAAATCTACACAGATACAGACATTTACATATTTGTATATAGGATAGAGAGAAAGGAATAAACCAACATAAATGAGAGGGAAGGAAGGTATCTATATGTATATACGATACACATATAGAATGTATAATAGGAAAAGACCAACGAAGATGTCTTGGAAAGTAATCATGAAAGTTACCAATATGTAATGTATTACGCATATTGAAACTTACCTACAAGGGAAAGAATAAACCAAAGCGTACATATACCAGCATATGATAAATGTATGTATTAAAGAAGAGAAAAAAAGAAAAATAACAAAGCACAAGCCAATCATCTTGTCATGCTTTTCGACTTCTTTACTGATTCTTTGATTTAACTGACTGTTATTCTATTTTATTTATATTAAAATTTTATTACATAACCTTTTCATTTAACAACTGATCATTTAAATACTTTAATGGTACTTCAATATATAACTGATTATTTATTCAAACAACTGATTTTATAATATTTTTTCTCATTGATCATACCATCTATTTTACTGATCATTTAAATCCATGCCATTGAAATCTATCATTATCAAATATTTGTTAGATATGACGTGATATCTGTTAAAACTCGTATTTTTCTCTAGCGAAGATAAGTTCATCAAATATATGAAATAGATGAGTTTGTACCCTGTGAAAAGCTCTACAAAACTGTATATAGGAAAAATTTCTCTATGGACTTCTTCAATCGATACTAAGGACCACATCGATGGGTCACTAGTCGCAATTTGGTATAATATCCGACTAATAGTGAATTCGCTCTAAATTATCCAAAACTCGACAAAACATAACTTTCTATATACAATTTGACGTGCCTTACTAATTTCTACAAAACAGTATATTTGGTTATTCGATTCAGAGATAATCACTTAATCCGACTGCGTCCTTTTTTTCGCTCATTATTTTCCATTACAAATTATTGGTGGTTTGCTCAATATATCAATTAACCCACACCCACCTTCGCTCTCACCCTTCAAGACTTTACTCGAGTTTTAAAAATTTATAATTCAAGTACTTGAATTTTGAAGTATCTTGATAACGAGGGCGAAAGGATAATAGTGAGAGTGAGGAAAGTGAGGGAACAGGACGGCAACAGTGAGGGTGAGAGAGAGCGACTCTTGAGGGTGACGGTGAGGGTGAGGGGAAGAGATAAAGCGACAACGTGACCGTGAGGATCAGTGAGAATGAAACAGCAATAAGGAGAAAATAACGGGATAGTTTAAAACTCGTGTAAAAGTTTACAACTTGTAACGAATTAACGAGTTCTAGTTCGGGTTGACCAAAATTTCGTAGAGTGATACCTTAATATCTTTTGATAAGCTTTAAGTAATTTGCTTTCTATATAGCCTGATAGAGAAAAAAAAGCTCTATCTTTCTATGCTATTTGATCACTATTCATCTAATATCATAATAATGGAATTTTCATAAAAACTGTTTTGTTGACACCTACTAGTAGTTGCTTGTTTCAGAGCATAATCTGTGAAGCATTTTGTATCTCATTTTATCATCGTTTAATACTTTATATTAAAAAAAAACAAAAATATACTTGAAGATTCAGCGTGAAAAGCTCTACAACTTATAAGAGTTGCTTATTGTATAATTGCATGTTTTTGTTTTCAAAATGAGCGAAACTCTGAACGACCAAATTTCGACGCTCCAAAAACAGAATCTCTTCTTTGGTAAAAGCCGTATTCGTTTTTTCTTATGTCATCTTCTTATTGTTTGATATTTTTATTAGAAAAGCAAAATACACTAAAAGATGCAGCGTGAAATGCTCTACAATTTACAAAGAACAGCTATAAAAAGGTGACATAAGCTATAATGAATACAACTCTTAGCAAAAAAAAGATTGTTTTCGTAACGTCGACATATAGTCACTCAAAGTTTTGCTCATTTCGAAAACAAAAAACATGCAACTATAAATAAGTAGTTCTTTATAAATTATAGAGTTTTTCACGCTGCATCTTCTATTATATTTTAGTCTTTAAAATAGTTTGTTAATTAACGACGAAAGATAAAATAAAATTCAAAAGTGCTTCATCCATTACAATCTAAAATAACTAGCTAGGTGTCAACAAAAATAGTTTTTATGAAAATTTCATTATTATGATATTAGATGAATAGTGATCAAATAGCATAGAAAGATAGAGCTTCTTTTTCTGTATCAGGCTATATAGAAAGCAAATTACTTAAAGCTTATCAAAAGATATTAAGGTATCACTCTACGAAATTTTGCTCAACCCTAAGTATAAGGTCACTATGCAAAAATACTTTCGATGAAATAGCCAACTTCCTATATATGATTCAAAATTATCTGAAAACTAACAGAAAAACCTGTAGGAGCACTCAAATATACAGAACACAAGGTTCTAAAGCTATTGGCATGCTTTTCAATTTATTTGACAGCTCTAGCATACCTTTAAAAGATCGAGAAAATGGTATAGAGTATGAAAATACAAAGTCATAGTCAAATAAAAAGCAAAAACTAATACTATACTATGGGATCCGAATGGATCCCAGCCGGGCAACAAGCGTACATTTGTAGTTTGGGATAATATATGCCGTAGACAATCAATGATGCTAAGCGAATGCTGCTAATGATATACTCTACTAGTCTTCTCTAGAGCATGTCTAAGCAGATGTTTTATTATCTATGACTATGCATGGGAAATGGTAGAATGATACCAGTTGGATTCGCGCAGACCCTAGGTGGGGGTGTTCGGGTTAAGTCCAAAAAAATTCATAAACTGTAACAGCAAAAACGGTTCGCAAATGTTTTTGGAAATTTTGAAGGTTTTTATAAGTTTTTCAGCAGATTTTTGGCGGTATTTTCAGATGTTAGCACTGCTAGATAGAAGGTAGCGAAATTTTCACATAAAAATCAAAAATTTTAGCAGTTTTAACATGAAAATTCGAAAAAACTCTCGGAAATTTTAAATTTCTTTGAAAAAATTGGGGAGGGAGCTTGTATTATGGGTCGGGGAGAGTATTGAATCATACACATATATATTTTAATAAAAACTGTTTCCGATGAAAAATGAACCTATGGCACCCCTCAGGTCGATATTTTTAAAACACTGTTCCTATTTCCTCCAGCGGTCAGTTTTTCGCGAAAAAACATTTTTTTCACAACACATATAGCTCGACATAGTTTTCATCCTTATTCAGAACTAGCGGAGGTACCCGATGAAAACAGAATTTGGTTAAAGTTTTGTATCTTCCACCCGACTTATTCTGCTGTACATAACACGTTTTCTACACGACTGCTCTCCATTGTGGGTAAGATATCTGCAACAGAAAAGTTTCCGTCACATCTGAAACCCCTTGAACAGAACTTTTATCAGCATGCATCAGGCATCTTTAACACGATTGTTCCTGTTATGCGTTAGGTGTTCGCTATCGGACTCTTCTCGCCGTGCGTGATGCCTCTTCCACAGGACTTTTTTCACCGCACCTGGAACCTCTGCTACAGATTTTACCCCGCCGTGCATGGAGCATCTTTCACAGAGCTTTTCCCGCCGTGCGTGAAGTATCTTTCACAGAGCTTTTCCCACTGTGCGTGGAGTATCTTTTAGAGTTTTTCCCACCATGCATTAGGCATCTTTAACAGGACTCTTCTCGTCAGGCTAAAGCTGAATCCTCAGTCGCATCCACTCTGGACACAGTCACTCTTAAATTTGCATTGAACTGCGTTATTTGGTTAGACAGTGAGTAAAATCATGATCTCTTACGACTTGGATGAAGTTTCATGCACACCTCCCTTTCTCATCCCCAATCACTCTGCCGACTTTCCTCGGCACTCAAGGAACAGATGCGAACAGTTCTGTGACGCTATCTCTCACGATGACGAAATACATAGTGAACAGACTCATCAGAATCTCGATTTGTATTGATCGAGATGAAATATTACTCAGCCTCTTCCGCGCACCCCGCTTAGCGGTGACAACCTCAAATCGACTTTCCTCAGGAGCTAAGAAAGTAGCGTAGAAAGTTTTGTGACGCTAGCTTTCACAGAGACTAAATGCATAGCGAACAGACAAACGTTCTTCCTTAAATATATAGATGCATCATCGTTGTGAATCAAGAAAAAGAACAAATACATTGTTTCTGTGAGTCATAGAAAACTAATGGATACACTATAGTTGTGAATCAAGGAAACACGTGTATACATTTTTTTTCTCTTATAACCTATTAGAAACCTTCGATTTTTACATATACACCAAATAATCATCGATACGAAATGATTAATCTTACAATCATAACAAATTCGCTAAATTTTTGAAAAATTCACGCAAATTTCATTGCTATATGACTTGGGTGAAATTTCACCCAAACACCTCTTATCCTACTCCTATTAATGATAACAGCACTCTTTAAAGCTACTTCTGGTCTCAGAAAAGCGCCGTGGAAAAGGACAGAGGCGGATAAAGGCCCTTTTTGGCCCACTATACACCGGTATCGTAGACACACTTTCTGAGATTTCTAATCGGCCTACCAGATGCAGCGAGAAACGGCAATTCCAACGGTACTAAATTTGACCCATGTACACTGTAAACTAGAAAATAGTTATAGAGTTTGTTGAAAGATATTCTAGAAATGCCTAAATGAATTCGACCAACATTTTCTAAGTATTCGAAAATCACTAGCGATTTTCAATTTGTAGTTTTTTGCTGGGAAATAAATTTGAATTCATACATTCACGAAAATCAAGGATTTCAGAAAAACTCGAAAATCAACTAGCGAATAATAAAATTTAAAAATCGCTTGAGTGCATTAAGGCATTTCTAGAATTTCAAAAAAATTTACAGTGTATGATGTGTTTTGTAGGAATAACACTCGGTTTTCTGAGGGGTACTTTTGCTAAAAATCGAAAAATTCGGGCAAAGTGGGGCCCCTCAGTATTTTTGTTGGAAAACAATGAAAACCTTCACTGAATCCCAACATTTTGGGCTCAATCGAAAGCTCTCTTCGCACTGCACAACCTAGTACCAAACTATGGTACCAAACTGTGCTTACACAAGTGAATATTTTGCCGAAAACAAACGGTAACAATGAAAGAAGTGAAAAAATCACAAGTTATCCTGGTCACTTGTGACCAAGATCAAGCTTACAAGATAGAACTCTGGAATCTTGAGATCAACGTCATTCGATGCGGTTTTTCGCGAGCTACACGATGTAATAGTTAGTTTTTATCTGAAGACCGTATAATGCGGGACAAAAGCAAAAACTCTCTGAAAAATCATGAAAAAATCCGTCTTTCCCAACAAGTAGCACTATTTTTGATCGATCTGGATCGGTCAGGAGTAGCTCATCTCCACATGAATTATACCTCATTCGACGCAGTTTTTCACGCTCTACAATGCTGTGCTGTTGGTTTCTCACCAGCTTTCTGGCCAAAAATTTTTCCTAGTTAAAAACTTTCAAAAATACCCATTTTTAGCATTCTTCTCACTATTGTGAGACCCGAAGATCCGAGAAAATCTTTCTACGATCAACTCTCTTAGTAGCCATTTGATGCAGTTTTTCACGCTCTACCACCCTGTGCTAT
>JAJEKB010008697.1:0-12114 GCA_022393335.1 Macrotrachela quadricornifera | reverse complement strand
TACGACTTTTCATTCAGGAGTTATATACTTTTCTTCAACCTGCCTTCTTTAAAAATTCCCATAGTAGATAACATAAACATGGAAGATTATGATTATGACAACATTAACAATTAACATCATGACAATTTACATCATTAACTGGTGTTTTCTATTATTTGAATGCTGTTAATCAAATTCAATACCAATATACCTGTAATGTACCACTCAAGATGTTATGTACTACTTTTTTATAATAATGTATGAAACTTTTCAAGATCTTGAGATTTTTTAATAATTTTTTGAAGAAATAATAGATTTTGTATTTGATCAACAGCATTCAAATAATGGAAAACATCAGTTAATGATGTAAATTGTCATGGTGTTAATTGTTAATGTTGTCATAATCATAATCTTCCATGTTTATGTTGTCTAGTTCATATTATTTTGTTTTATGTTTTGTAACATCTTGTATATAAGGTTAAGGTATGGTTGATAATGATCGTATAAGATCGAAAATTTCTGTTATAATAAAAAGAATAAAGTTCAAATTATTCATCAAAAAACTACAAAATATTATAGAATTTCTTCAAAATGTTCTTATTTTCTTGCAAAAATCTTTGTTTGATATAATTATCATTCTTAACAGGATCATGATATGAAGAATTGACCCTATTCCTGACGAAATCTTCATAAAATCTTGATTAAATCTCTTTTTATAATCTTGCGAGGATCCTTGATAGGATCTTGTATTCTCTACTCAGAAAAGTATTTGAACAGGTTTTTGAAGAGATCCTGAACAAGATCCTATTTCATCTGCAAAAATCATAGAAACAAGAATTGCTAGGATTTGAAACAGGATCGTGAATAAAACTTGACAGGATCCTTGAGGTTCTAGATCCTGAAGGATCCTTCAAGGAGTTTTCAAGGAATGCCCAGGATTGTGACTAAGGAGTGAAAAATATGGGAGATGATAATATTTGAACTCTTTACTTACCAGTGATATAACATTTTCTCGACGGATATTTCCCTAGTCAAAACCTCCTCGTAAAGTCTCTGAGGAGTCATCTAAAAAATGCAAAATTCTTGGAGAATTTTCAAGGCCTTCCTGCATGGAGACTTCCTAGAGAGTTTTTCTTTTTGTGATTTGATTCTATAGAACGATAAATGTTTTAAATATATAACGAAAATACAGCCGTTTAGATATATTTATGTGATTGGTTCTAGATGCATCCAGCTGATATAAAAAAAGAGAAAAGTCAACTAAATAGTATAAATTCAGTTTATCTTAAAATCATTTAAAATATTTTGCTAAGCCGTATTAGTACTTTCCGAATAGATAGTAATTAAGTAGTTAGAGATATATGTATATTAGACAGTTAGTAGGATCCTATGGTCTTTTTTATTTCAAACTGATTTTTGCAAAATAAAATCGACTTCTTTTTTACGACTTCGTAGGTCTTGCGGATCTCCAACTTTTTTCACATTTATCAGTACATACATCAACATATACAGTGGTACCTTCTTCACATACCGAAGACCCTATACATCCAACAAAAATCTAAAGTTATATATATAGGTATATATTTACGATATACCAGCAGTGCTGACCACGATTAAAAGACTCTGCTGGACAAGGAGACCCATTTGAAATTGAGAAACCAAATATACTATTCTGTAGAGGAGATCGAGGCTCGTCGAATAGCATATATTAGATCTGGTTTTCAAAAGATTTAGTAGAGCTAGAACCAATTTATTTGTAGATGATCACATATTTAAAAAGTTTTAAGATATACAAAAAACACTCATAGATCATTGAAAAATCGTATTTTTTTCTATGAGTAATAAGACGGTTGGAGTTGCCAAATATATTAACTTGCAGTCTATGGAAAGCTCTACAAAACTGTATATATAATTATTTTCTTGCATATACTTTTCAATGGCAATAAGAGCCATAGTGATCAATACATGCTGGCACTTTTAGATGTATAACCATTCACTAGTAAACTGACTCTAGTTCCACCAAATTCTTATGAAAATTAGATTTAATATATGCTATCCGATGCGTTCCGACTTGCTCTACAAAATAATATATTTGATATCTCAATTTGAAATAGGTCTCCTCATTCGACAGAGTACTTTAAACATCGTGATCGGAATTTTTGGTCAATCCTAAGTAGATACCCTATATTTTTAAAAAGATGCGAGTCTTTTGGATCTTCCCAAGTCCAGTTAAATCTTGATTTCTATATATATATATATATATATATGTATCTATGTTTATAATAAAATTCAGCTAGAGTTGCATCTTTAAAGAAAAATAGATAATGAGTATATGTATATGTAAATAGTTATGCATGTTGGTATAAACTTATAAGGGATCATAAGTTGTATGAGATCTGCGGGATCCCTAATTCATTTTGAATTCGATCGTCTTTCTTTCTCTAAAATTTAGATTGAGTTTAAATAGTCCATTGCATGGTTAGTAGACAGACAATGAAGAACTAAATTAACTCTTTGATGCCGGGCGACGCGAATTCGCGTTCTGATATCAATCCTATAAAATTTCTCTTATTTGAACCCCAACCGTACAATAATAAGCGGAAAAGCTCAACGAGGCGCGTACTTCTTGTGACGGAACTTGATCTTTTAAATGAAACCATAAAGAGTTCTTAGCGTGACAATGACTAAAACGATTAAAATTTTACAAGTTAGCTTACTGAGAACCCTTGATGGTTTCATTTAAAAGATCAAGTTTCATCGCAAAAAAATACTCAGCTCGCCGAGCTCTTTCGTTTGGTATAATAAAATTGGGGTTTCGAATCCAAAAATTATTATAAAACCGATTTGTCTATCAACTCACTCGTGTCCTTTGTACTATATAAAAATAATCCCGGCATCAAAGGGTTGATCAGTTTATTGTGCTCTTACTACATAAGATAAAGATAAAGAAATCTTCTTCACACGTTATAGAACAAAATTAGGTATTATTTTATCTTTAGTATTTATGTTAAAAACTAATGTAGATAAAGTAATTATTGTTACTCTTCTATTGATTGTTCTCTCATATTTTCAATATGTAGAATTACATTTTGTGTTATAAATTTATATAAGAAATAAAATAGATGTAATACAATAGTAATGAACAGAATTTAGCTCTAAGAGAATTTTGCATGAATGACTAGAGTACTCAAAAATTATATGAGAGTGGTCGTGAAATATTCATTATTTTAAGGCGAATACTAAAGAGTCGCACTCAGATACTAAAATTCTACCACGAGTATCACCAATGAGTACTCAAAAATTCTGAGTAATCATGAGTTCTTCAGACATTTTCTAGAGTGAGTAATTTTTGAGTACTCTCTTGATGAGCACATTCGCTAGGGTTACATATTGATAACTCATCGTGCTCAAGCAACGATTCACCACTACAGGCAAAGTTGAATCATAAAAATCAAAAAAACGAATGAATCTATGTTGTAGAGAATAGTCAATAGTTTAAAAAAATGTAGTTTTTATTAAAATAGCTTCGTATATTTTAGAAAAAATGTTGTTGTACAAGTATCACTCTCACCTAGAGGTGTAAGCCGACGAGTCTATCGGCGGCGGCGGCTAAAAATTTTGAAATTTTTCCTCGTCTCGGCGGCGGCTGCTCCGAATCTTTTCGCTGATTGGCGGCGGCGGCTGAGAAATTTAAAAATTTTTTCATGTCTCGGCGGCGGCGGCTTCACCTCTGTAACTTATCGGCGTCGGCGGCTGGACAGTTCGAAACTATAATATTTTTCGTAGACTAAGAAATTTACGTTATTTCAATATCTGAGTACTGATATCTTCAAAAAAGCTACATCATAGCACTGCATTTTGTAGCTTTACTTTATGTCTATGACACTTACGACATATAGAAGTGATCTTACTATTAGGAATGAGATTAAGTTAGAAATGATACATTCTTTTAGATGTAGGTGAACTAAGGAAAAGGTTTTTATAGACAACAGAAGAAAGTCGGATGTTTTCTTTAACAAATTATACTTATTATGGATCATTCAGATGTTGGAACATTTTTTCGAGATAACAGTGCTCTTTTCGGGTTCAAAACTGAATCTGTTGTTGAAATACTTGTTAACTAAGTGCAGAAGCAGCTAGAAATGAGAGAGCAACACGAACAAGATATTTCAAATATCGAAATGTGTTGATTGATGAGTACCAAAGTCGAAGTGTATGATAGCAACTAGTATCTAACTCTAGATGATATCCATCTGCAGTAGCAACTGGATGAGCACATGCTATCAAAATTAGTATCTTTTTGAACTAACTTTTCACGGAGTTATTTTAAACTTTGTAAAGAGACTCGCGAAAATTTCATCGACAATTTACGTTTCTTATCCGAAAATTTATTGATAAAACGAAGGCCTATATGAAGGTGTGAACCATATCTAGGTATTTAAAGTTGTACATACTACAGACACATAATTTTTCTCTAATCTTGTAATCGTACCATAAAAAAATAATCTTCTTGTTCTATTTTAAGCTTGATCGAGTAAAAATGCACACTTATTTATTAAATTATTGAGAATAGAAGGGAAATTTAATAGGTTGATCGGCGGCGGCGGCTGGAAAATTTCGAAAATTTTCTGGCTCTCGGCGGCGGCGGCTCTGGGTCTTTTTCTCGTCAGCGGCGGCGGCTGAAAAATTTTCCAAATTTCTAGTGCTCCGGCGGCGGCGGCTGTGATTTTTTGGGGTCAATCGGCGGCGGCGGCGGCTAAGCCGCTCGGCTTACACCTCTACTCTCACCCAATGAAAACGAATATGCATCATCAATTTGAGGGTGAGGGTGGGGTACGGGTAAGAAACGGGTACGAATATTCAAGGCTCTCGATAATTTTCGGGGGTGGAAGGGGCGAAAAATTTTCCAGACACTCAACCGCAGACTGCCTGTGAGAAAAACCAGGTAAATAGCTGACTGATAAAATTTCGCAGACAGTTTTTGAGAGATAAATCAAAATTTTCGCAGACACGGCGTAAAAATGAGAGAGCTAGCCCACCCGATTCCCTCCCACATTGAGAGCCCTGCAAATATTGGAGTCGTGCAGTGCTCTAATTGAAATTATATTAAAATATTGAGTTTTATTCCTCAATGAATAGTTATTAAAAAATATCTTTAAGAAAATAGAGCCAATCTAATATTAAAATAAAATGAAATTATTCAAAAGAAGTTAAAATCTGTGAACATCTTTGCCTTCAACATTTTTCTTTTCAATAATTTTCAATCAATTCTCCAAGGATTAATGATAGTATTAATAAAATATAATAGCGACACTTACCAAATGGTGTAACGACAGAGATTTTATTTATAAATGGTGTAACAACAGAAATTTTATTAATAAATGACGTAGATTGTTGTTCAATTTTAATATTTGTTGGTTTATCAAATTCGTCATTCAAATTTTTTAATTTTTCTTTGAGATGATTTATTTCAATTTCAGTGAAATCATTGTCTTGGCGGATTTGTTTTATTTGTTCGGTTAAATTATCTAATTTATTTTTTATTTCATTAATGAATTTATTTGTATATTTGATTATTAATTGTCTACATTCTTCTGCTGTTTGTTTAATTGTATAAATTGACTCATTTTCCCATTCATCAATTTGTTGTGTCAATGGATGCTTTTTTGTATTTTCACTTTGTTGAACAAGTGATTCAAAAAATAAATTTCGATCATATTCAATTTCATCAAATTGTCTATTAAGTATTTGTCGATGTTTTGATAAATCATCAATACAAAAATCTTTTGAACATCCATCACAACTATATGTAATTTTTTCTTTTCTACACATGAAACATTGTTTTTTACTAGTTGCTGTTGCCATTTGTTGAATATATTTTTAACAGTTGTTTATGAATGTTTGAAAATGTGAAAATGAAGGAAAGAAGGAACAATACGTTTCATATATTTCAGTGTACGAACATTTGCGATAATAAAATGAGTCAAAAACAATAAACGTTTGTTGGAAATAATAGAATGCAAGACGTTTTTTTATTAAGTGCGTTAGGATATAAGACATTTTTTTCTTATTTTTTCTTCATTCTGTCATCATATATAGATGACTCGAACCTCACATAGGCTTTTATTCTCTCCCTCTATTTGCTCTTCTTTATGGTTATGAATTCTTCCTATCATTGTTTTTTTCTCTTCTTCTTCTTTTTCCATGTCGTTTACGAGTGCGGGTTTATTCTACCACTCTTCTTGTCATTATCCTTTTGTCCATGTCATTTTCTTCGGATTTTTCCTGATACTGTATAGTGTGTTATTTTCCCCATTTCAATGGTATACATAGTGAGTGTTCTTCTGAATAAAGAGAGTTGATAACGAGCACTCTAACTAAGTGAACTTTCCTCTTAAAAAGATGTAGATGATAAAAGTTATTTTTTCATTTTGCATCAAAGATAAATAAAAAATTGAAATAACATATAAGATTTATGATAAGAATTTTATTTAGTTTTTCTCTTTTATATCAAGCATATCATACGGATGAAAGGTTACTACTCGTATTAGTATGTCCTCCTCCAGCATTTCGCCCTCACTCTCAGCTAGCCCTGTGTAGTGTTGGTACAGCCTATTCCAAGATCTTGCCCTAACCCGTAGGTGGCTCTGTGCGGCTCTGCACCTTCAATGTCTCCTTTCACCGTCACCCTCACTCTCAAGATTGTCTTTCACAAAAAGTATATGAAGCATGTTTTGGAATGAATGCTAACATCGACTTGAACTATACAATATATAGGTTTTATTTTACTTCTCTTCATATGATCAGCTCAACAGTATATGAGAACTTACAAGCTTCCTTACTTAATTTATTGAAATGAGAGTAAAATCTGATGCATATAAGGAATCTGAAATGATCATATTAAAGCTCTATTTGCACGAGGCTTATAATTGGTTCCACAGAACCAACTGAAAGATCTCTTAGGACAATTTCTTTAAATTTTTCCGGCTCATATCAACTTCGGTGCTGAATATAAATTTGACATCACATTGCTATCTTTGACTACATTTAAAGAATGGTTGGAAAATAATTCGTCAAATTAAGTAATCTGAATTGACTCAAATATGACTTGTCAATGGATACATAGGAAAAAAAGTGATGTGAATATAAATGAAAATCTTTTTACTCATTGACTCTTACATAGAAAATAATGATGTAGTTTTTGACAAAATTTTGAAATTATTTTCTAAGCCTTTTCGCCGTAATAATACAACTGTACTAATAAATAATTCGTCTTCCAAATTTATTTTGGTATAAAGGTATAAATGTAACAGAAGAAGGATATATCTAAACTATTGAATTATACATACAAAATGATATAACGCGCAGCATATCAAACAAATGTATCGAAGAACTTCGCTTTCTGTTTGCAAATATTTAATAGTAAAAAGGATCTTCCTGAATTTTGTCGAAAACGAAGTAAAGTATGTCAAAAACAATTTCTAAATGAAAACTGTTCTATGATCTCACAATCGGCTATTCTAGTTTCGCTTGTGTATATAGTTTTCTTAAATTGAGCATGTAATTCATTTGACGCATAAATCTCCAGAAAAAAATCAATCGAAGAAAGCAACTCTTATTAATACTAATTTTTTCTTTACTGAATATGTAAATTAGATAAAGAAATTGTGATGCAATACATAGTTTACTCTGCTTCAGGTTTTTAAATAAAATAATTTGATAGAAGAAGAGAAGAAGAAGGAGAAAAGAAAAAACACTATAAATGTCTATTTTATTGTTAAATACGTGAAGTTGGATAATTTTATTGTACAGTAAAACCTCTCTATATGGGCACCTCTATAAGAAGGGCACCTCGCTTATGTGGGCATTCGGCGGAACGACCGACAGATTTTTGCTGGAAGTGAGCCTCTCTAACAAGGGCACCTCCGACCTCTGAGAGTGGGCATTATTTTTTGGGTCATACTGTATTATTAAACCTCTCTTGCATGGGCACATATAGTGAATATTTTAATCAGTACACTGTTCTTTTTCTTCTCGTCGCTCTTTGTTGTTCTGAGAACAGAGAGAAAAGTTAGTCTGACATAACAAAGAAATAATTCATCTGTACATTTCTAAATATAGCGTCAGTGATAAAAAGAGTATCAATAGTCGTGTTATTTAAAATTACTCTTTAAAATTAATGAGATGACATCGTGTCACTCACTACATTACGCTTGATGAGATAATCGAATTGATCAACGACTATGTCAATGGAGTTGGGCTATCATAGCGCAAATTATGTAAGAAGCGAAAGGTACTAAAGGATGTTGTGTACAATATTCTTCAAAGAAAAGACGAATACAAACACGATTTTCGATCGAATACAAACAACTGTATCAAAGGCAAACTGCAACACGAGTTGGGCACAAGATCGACGAAACTTTTCCCGTGGTTTGTGGCGCAAAGAACGAAAAATATTCCACTTTTAGGATACTTGATTCAGGAAAAAGCACTAGAAATTGTCAAAGAAATTGTACTTTCACGAGAATTTTTTCGAAAAAGCTTAGTTGTAGATACGAAACTAGAACATAAACTTAGACGAAGAGACGGCATCAGATGATTATAGTAAAATACTAGGCATAGTCGAAGGACTAAAGATAGTTTAGTAACATATATGTATGGGTACTCTGCAATGCAGGTTGCGGAAAACAATTGTGATTGATATCTGTAAAAACCTCTATAACGTGGGCACCTCCGTAAGATGGGCGATTTGAAAAAGTCCCGTAGGTGCCCATCTAAGGGAGGTTTTACTGTATATAACATGAAAAACTGATTTTGAAGAAAAACTTAAAATAATTTTAAGAAGTCGAAAGTTTGTTTTTTAGCGGTTTTACAGAGAACTTGTTATGAAGACTTCGTTTTAGTTCGTCCCAGAACATTCAATCCGACCTGTAGATTCGATCGAAAACGATCGGAATCCGATATCTTTCATGAAAAACCGACCGGATCCAACATGATTTTTGTCGGGTTTCCATCAGCCGAATTCCGGCCCGGATTTCGTCGGAATGTAATGGAAACATAATGAAATCTGATCAGATCTGCTTGGATTTCATCCTATTTCCGACGCATCCCGACGAAATCCGGGTCGAAATCCGGCTGATAGGAATCCGACAAAAGTCATGTCGGTCCCGACAGAAATTATATAGATCCGACTGCCCATGAACCTTCTGGGGTATTAGAGAATAAAATTTTCGCATTTATTGGTATACCAGTTTCTCGTAAAAATCTAATAAAAAATTAACGACAGAGTGAATTGAGTTCGTTCAAGCGAAGATCGAAAGGACAATATCCAGCCTATTTTTAGAGCACACAAAAAAAATCTTTTTTTCAGCTTTTATCAAAGTTGAACGAGGAGTACCATTAATGATCAACTGAAAGCCAAAAATCAAAAATTAACTTTTTTGAAAATTTCTAACAACTATCACGAATATTCCTATACATCTGTTGAAATGAGTAGCAGCTGTCACTTATGAAAACAGATGTACCAGCTAGCTGTTAGAAATTCTCTAAAAAGTAAATTTCTGATTTCTGATTTTTCTTTGAACTATATGATTCGAAGTAGTGATTCATATATTACCATACATCTTTGCGCATCTATTCAATTCGCAGAAATAATAATAATTTTGGCATGCAGATTTTCAAAATTTGTACCAATTTGATATTTGCTACCCCATGATTCGACAACATGTATATCAATTTCAATCATTTAAGCGAAAACTAGTATCTTCCAATCTTGATGAGCAGATAAAAACGTAGTTTGAGATTCCTTTTTAATTTTATCGCAACTTATTTACTTGTTTAATAGGGACAAATAAGTCGATTTGTAAGAGAACTTCATACATAGTTTGAATTGTCAGTTATAGGCACTGTAAATATTTGACTTGAAAAAAAGTAATCATAGCTAAACCATTATTAAATCACCTGAATGATTTGTCAAACATTAAAAATTAATTATACTCACAAAATCAATTTCGAACACATGTAGTTTTTTTTCTGAACGATACAAAACTTTTTTAATAGGAATTTTTAGCGATAAATTTTTCAAATTTATTATTTTATGATATGTGTGCTTTTTTATATACATCTTTTTTGAAATATAAACGGTTATTATGGCTCAAAATTGTAGGATCAAAAGAATTAAATACATCGATATTTCCCAAATTATTTGAAAAAATTTATACTTTTTCTCTGCCATATTATTATTTTTCTCTATTTTAACAACATGCCAATTGTATGCAACATCGAATCGAATCAAGAAATAATTTTCGCTTTCAAAATTATCGATTGTTCATCTTTCAAAAAGAAATAGTACATGTAAAATATCTAAACATGGATTGATCTTTCTATTTTTTGTATTAACGTAGGTATTTGCTGTCGTCGTCACTATTTACAAGTCCAGTTCTTGTAAATGATGACATTTATTTTCTTTTTCACAGTAATAAATTTTAGTTTCTTTTAGTATTTCATCTTCATATTGTTCTTTTATTAATTCTATTCTTGTACGCATTGATCATAAATGTCGAAATGTAAATTTTCTTGTGATTTTCTAAGTAAACTGATCTAGACTGGATTTCGGTTCATTTCAATAGAATTCATCTTACATTTTCGTTTGATCATTAACGTGGTTCAAGATGGAAATAAAGCAAAATTACAACTTGATATTTTTGAATATGCCGAAACAACTAAATGTTATAGATGCTTATTGTGATCAAACAATACAATTTCTGTATGATTATTTGCTTATTATAACTTCAACCAAACCTAATGAAATACCAGCACAATTAAAAAATGAACTTTGTCCATGATAAAAATATATTCTTCTAAGCTATTAATAGAAAGTTTTCATTTTATTTAATTAGAAGCCCGCACGAAGCGAGCAGTTAAAAAAATTTGTCTATAAGACTCATTGAATTATTCCGAAACACAGAAATCTTTAGTAAAAGGCGAAAGATTTTCTTGTGATTGTTTCGGAATCAGAGTTAACTTTTTTATCAACATTGCTTTCATATATAAAGAGAAAACGAATGCAAAAATTGCATTGTAGAATTTTATGTATGATGATGACTCATCATTTCTTCTTTCCTTTTCTTAACATTTAATTTATTGGACAATTTCATAAACATTTATTTTTCTGAATATCACATAACCTATATCAATAATAAATTTGTACCTAAATTTACAATCTCAGCAATAAATAACAAAGAAGTGTCAAAATGTAATTAATTATTTTGTTTTTCAGATAATCGACATTGAATTTTCGCAAGCATATCTTGCATTTGACGAAGCTAAAATAAACGATACATAAAATTTTTTTTGACCTATTATCATTAGTATCATATTTATATCGCACATATATCGTTTATCACTCAGTCTTAAAAGGAAAGCTTTTTTTTAACAAAACTGTAAATCTACTATACACAGTAATATATGAGTGAAAACAAAATTTATTATCGTAAAACTGTCTTGCTATCATCATTAGTTAAAAAGTAATTTTTTAAAATTCTTTATCGATACTTTTGAGATGAAAATGTTAAGTCATAGTTGTAATTTACAGATTTTTTTGACAAATTGTAGACTTTAAAAGATAAAAATGGTCGAGTAAACACAATAATAACAGATATATCTACACTATAAATATGAAACTAAACGATGACTGTATAAAGAATAGAATGAAAAACTTGAATATATTATTAATTTTAATCAAAACAAAAATCGAAAAATATACTTCTTCATCTTTTTCTTGAATCATTTTTTTTTGTTTTTTATCATAATCAATAAATTTTTTTGATCGATAATTTTCATAATGAATTTTATGTGTTACTTCTTGTAAATCGTGCATATGTGTTCTAAAAAAATTAGAAAAATTTTTTTATTATATTTATAGTATTAAATCATACATAAACATTGTTCGAAGTTTATTAAAATCACAATGATTAGAATTTTCAATATTGACTAAACCCCATGGATACATTCTTCCATGTATTATATTTCCATTAATTTCAAATATTTGTTTAGAAGAAATAATTGCAAATGGTAGAGAATTTTTTAATTGAAAATTTTTTTCTTTTATTTCTTCATCTTCATCAGAATCACAAT
>JAJEKB010008691.1:0-12345 GCA_022393335.1 Macrotrachela quadricornifera | reverse complement strand
CAACAGATTATACAACTGGAACTAGTTCTGGTCATTATTTTCTATCTCATATAAACTATGAACCTGGTGGTGTAGGTTATTTTTCAACAAAAACTTTTACATTTTCAACTAATCAGACATATTGTTTACACTTTGAATTTTATCGCTTTTCTCAAACTCTACCAGATTTTGGTGAGAGCACTACATTGCAAGTATTTGCATTGACAAAATCTAATGGAAGTCAAATACATATTTTATTCGAAACTACTCAAGATTCGGCTAATTATGATTGGTAAGGGAATGCAAGTATAACATGTTTTTAGTTCTTAATCAATCAACGATCGAAAGATAGTTTCATTGTTAGATCGATAGAAATTATATAGATCCGAACACTTATGAATCTTTTGAGAGTATATGAGGAATTTCTTCAATATCAAGTATTAGCGGTAGTACTCGGTGTTGCTCGAGATATCAATATACTGAAAATTAAATATATCAGAAAACGATAGATAATGTTTATTTAAAAATATTTTAGGAAATTTCGACTTATTCCCGTTCCAGTAGGTGAATATTCAATATTATTTGGTATAACACATGATCGACCACCACTAGATGGAATTGCTATTGATAATATTGGATTAACAACATGTCCATATATCCCACCTGCACTTAATTATACAATAGCACCATTAATTAAATATAATTGTGATTTTGAACATGATCAATGTCAAATGTTTATTCCAATAGATGAAAATCTTTCATTTTATAATTTTACACGTATTAATGCAAATATGTTAGATGATAAAAGCTTAGGTCCATTGGTAGATCATACAACAAATACAGCAAATGGATATTTCTTATATTGGAATTATACATTACCAATGAGACCAAATGCATTTGGAAAAATAACTACACCTAAAATATTCACTGATGTACGAATGTGTTTACAATTTTCATATTATCTTAAATCATCCGATAATACAACTAGTGTAGAATTATCTATAAATAATGTACGTAGTTCACGACCATTTTGGGATAAATATTTAAATGATACTAATGGATGGCAAACAGTTACTATTAATCTTCCATCAGAAACAAATATAGATGCAATGACATTTAATATAGAACATGATAAATCTGTATCAATATCATTTGCTTTGGATGATATTATATTTGATAGATGTTGGTCATTTGATCATTCAACTACAACAACAACAACAACAACAACTATTACATCAACAACAAGAATTAGTTCATATTCAACCAGTTCGGTAACAGAAACAAGTACAAATTCAATGACTACTAGTAAAGATATTCATACAACAACTTCTTATAATAATTATTCGATTAAAAACAAAATTAATCATTATTTATTTTTCATTTGTCTTTCATTTATAATATTTTATTTACTATAAAAACATTAAATCATAAAAGTTTGACAATTTATTATAAGAATTTTCCTTAATGAAAGTTATATGAGATAATGGTAAGGATGTATCGGATGGTCCACAATAAATGGGCACTTTCCTTTTTCATCTATTTTTCTGAGAACTTTTTTTTTTATTTTATACCAAAAATAAATTAAATTTATCATTATTAAAAACAGTTTCTCACAAAATCAGCAACATCTACTAACTTTCGCAGACATTTAAATACTTTATATCGAGCATTCTTTTAAAGGTCAAACATACATTTGATTCTCCGATCTTTTTCACCGTATCAAAATCGTAGAATGCATCTCAAACCCAAGAGTCGTCATTGATGGTGGTCAGTGCTGGCGTGAATCGAATGTGTTCCGATTGTCGAATTCGATCGATTTTTTCTGGATTTCTACCGATGTAATTCAATCAGTTATCCTTTTTGCATAATTAGATGAAACCCGACTCAATCTGGTGTACATGCTGGTAAGAGCTGATATTTTCCAGTATCCGATTATGAGACAATAAGGTACGATACGATTGGTAGAATCGATCGAATCCGTGAGCATCTTATCCGGTGAAAACCAGATCCGTTCCGGTTAGCTTTTTATGGAAAATATCGATTTCTGGTAGTGATCCTCTGATTGGATCGAATTAGTCAGATTTGTTCTTGTTTCATGGCAGTTTCGATGCACAAAATTTCTTTTTTCAAATCAAAGTCATTAGGATAAAATAGTTCTTTGAGAATGATAGGCTATGCTAATGATGGTTTTATCGACAATAAATACTTGTATAATTTCAGAATGACTAATTCTTCTGTTAGATCTACCAGTATTTTAGAAAATAGGACGATTAGAATTCTCGTAGTCTATCTATTCATTGGTGTTAGTCTTCCATCTTCTTCTGATTGCCTTTTATCGCCAATGTCATTATCTATTCATCTCATATGATATTGAATTTCTATTGCTATTCTCGTTGGAATCGATTTAGTTAACAATCAATCTAGTAACCTTTCTTATCAAATAAGCGAAGAAAGTAGGGAAAAAATCATTTAGAACAGCATCATATTTCTCTTTAATACCACTATAATCTTATCTAAATCAATGGAAGAAGCGAACAAATAAGTATAAATGATTAAGCACAATCAATAGAGTTAGCCACAAAAGAGATGAGATCGATTTTATAGTACAACAAATGCTCGAACGAAACAGAATGGTATCGGAATGAAATGCCGACTGGTATGATACCTTTCTATAGTGCTGCCTATTGTATACTACACGATGATATTGTCTAACGGATTTTATAATTTCGAAAATAATTATATATACTCACAAATATCGATAGGTTCACAGTACATTTCGAATAAGGAAACGAAGAAAAAGTAGACAGAGTCAGGAACGAGAGGAATGAAGAAGACGAATCGATCCTATCAATGACTACAATGAATAGTGAAAAATCCGAGGAACAAGTCTTGTCAATCGAGGTAGTTATTTATCCAGAAACAATATCAACGACAATAGATAATTATGAACAAACTGATGGAGCAATAAGATCAATTTCAATAGAAGGCGAAAGCTTAAATGAAAATTACTGTACAATCACTGATCACAGAAGTTTTTGATAATAATGATAAACAGAAATGACTAAAAATTCATTACACGAACTACGTACTTCAGCAAATAGTTTGCATGAGAATCTGGAGGATGCCTCTTCTAAATTTAAACAGTTCCGTTATCAATTGATTAAACAAATGATCTTTAGTGTATTGAAGATATCGACGCAGGAGTCTGAACTTCGCAGATTTCAATTTTCAATCGATAGTCTAATATCGGATTTCAGTAAGACTGAACAACAGATCTTATTTGCGAAACGAATCGTACGTGAACGAAATGAAGCTGTACAGAGATGCTGAGCGACAAGTAGAGAACACTAGGAGACGTGTAGAAAGAGTGAGACTGTGTAAATCAAAATGTCGAAAGAAACGTTTCCTGCGTGGCTGGTGGTATCGAAAACTCGAAGAAAAACTCTCAAAATTGTTCTATTTATTTGAAAATTCTAATGAAAATTTTCGATTGATTATTTTTTTTTATATGATTCTTTTAATTTCAGACAAAAGATACAGTGACTTACAGTATGAATAGAATAATTTTCTATTCTTTCGTTGGGATGGTTCTTCATTTTCAATTAATCATGATTGATTCGAAAACAGACAGTGAATCACAGCAAGTAACAACTACAGGTAACTCATCGAAATTATTCTCAGTTTACGGAAAACAGTTTTCTTTTTTGCAGCAATTGATACATCATTGAAGATTCCAACTATTGATACTTTGACCGATGATGCACAGGCTGTGGCCAGTTGGGAAAAGTGCATGATCGTTGCTCCTGTTAGTATTCAATTACTTGGTCAATTACTTCTTGTTTCAAGCAGCAAGGATGTGTCTTTTCGAGAATTTGCTAAAGATCAAAACTTTACCTATATCAAGCATCCAGACTCATTACGAGCTACACTCTTACAAATATCACAAGGTAAGTTATATTAAAAATCATTTTGAACGTGTTACAGTTTGTCTACATGATGAATTGGATCTGATCGATTTCTTTTTATTACTATTGTAGAAGGATATCGCGCATTTCTGAGTGCTCATACCAGCATGAACGCTATCCAGTTGAAAATGATTCAAATTCCTAAACATATAAAGATGGCATTGAAAATTCTTACTGGAAACTATCCATCTCGTGTCCTCACTCGTTTACTTCCTCTGATATTAGGTAATATAAATACGACAAGCAATGAATGTGTCTCAAGGACGAAAGCTACAGAAAGTGAATTTATTCATGTCAGAGATCTCATTGATGAAGTTATCTTAGCAACAACTTCAACACATTCGGCACACGGACAAAAAGTGGAAAAAAATCAAATCGAACTACAGGTGTTGCATTCTCAGCAAGAAAGTTTAACGAAAGAAGAGCAGTATCGTGTTCAACTTTATAGAGAAGCATATGAGGCTGCCACTCGAGCTGAAGTGATCTATTATAAAGCTTTAAAAGATATTCCAATCGGTTGGGAAGCATTTTTTCAAGATGTTGGTCGAGATTTGGTTAAATTTGGAAAAAATTTGGCCAAAATAGGTGCTAGTGTTTTCGTTGGTGATATCGGAAAAGAGATAATCGGTATGATTTTATCCGGACGAAGAAAAAGATCAATAATAGATACTAGCAATCAACACACTGTGTCCGTAGGATTCAGTCAGACAGTCGATTTGGCCAGATGATTTTCTGAATCGCTCTATATCTTAGAAGAATCGATTAAAAATAATGATGTCAAGAAAATCGATGGTTTTCGTATTGTTTGTCGAGTTTCTCATGATATCCTTAGTGTTCTACCCAACAATACAGCCAAAGCGAATGTATCGCAGTTAATAGAACGTAGTGCACAAGTTAGAAGCAAAGCAGACATAAATGCAAAAAAGAAAGAACCAGATACTCAAACTCAGGAAGAAGTTTTAAACGAAATAAAAGATATTTTCAATAACCTAAAAGTATATTCAAGTGCTAGTCAGCTAATGGATTCAGAGACTTTTTCTAACAAACATACAACATTTCATTCGAATGGTACAACTGTGAACCATCATGATAATTCTCGAAATGAAGTTTTGAAAGCTCATTTGGCTCAGAGACAATTAATTATCGCCAAAAAACGTCAAGATACATATGCCACAGAATTATCCAAATTACTCGAACAAGTTCGTGATACTAGTGCAAAGATCATTTCAATTGATTTAACAACTATTAATTATCAACAAATCATTAAAATGCTGGATGAAACTTTCAAACTTTTGGATGAATTACGTCAACAATGGCATCATATTGTACTTTTCTTTCAAGAAATGTCAGAACGAGTAAAAAATATGGTAGGACATTCTTTACAAAGATTTCTTCAGACAATTTCTGTCGCAAAAGATGAAAACATTAACATTCGTATGCAACTCATTCGCGAACTGAAAGGAGATACATACAGTATTCATAGTCAAGCATATACTCTCTATGTTCTAGCACGTACATATTATGATGTATCAAAGAAATATTTAATGGGTCGAATATCGAGTCTTTCCAATATGCTTGTTTCTCGAAATGATACTCAGAGAAATCAATTAATGCAAACTTTAAAGACTGAAGCTGAGCAAACTGTTGAAAATATTAAAAATTTAATTGTCGAACGCAAGACAACCTTTGATAATGAGTTAAATACACGACATACAGAACTTACTCAACTGATCGAGCAACTTGGTGGAGTGAATAAAAAAGATGAACAGATTATTATCGAAGCTAATCAATTAATCGATGCTGATAAGACTTGGAGTGATGAATAATTCTCGAAACTCCATATTCATTCCCATTGACTACTAATAATTAATGATTTTTCACTTTATATTGTCCCTCATCTTTTCACACTTTGAATTTTTTTTCCTTCTTATTTGTTCTTAGAATACAGAGCATCGTTTATATTTGTTTACTACTCGTTACTTCATCACATTGTTCTTCTGATGATGTGTCATTTTCCTTAGCACATTCGAGGCGATTTGGTTTTAATAGAGAATAGCTCTAATAAATCCACTTTCCTGTCTATTCTTCTGTCAACAAATGCACTCCTTGGCCTTTTCATTCTATGCTGGCTCGTTATTTCCATTTTTCTGTTTGTAACATCATATGGACAGTTACTTTTCTCTACGAACTGGATAATTTAAGTTCAAACCTAGTGTAAGACAAAAATCAACAAGCTGCACGAAGCGCAAGCTCGCTGATCACAAGCTCGAAGCAAAGGAAGGATCTGCGCAAGTTGTTCAAAACTCCGTACTAGCTGTTACGAGAAAAACAGGGAACAACAATAAAGGGAGCAAAAACTTTGTTTTGATTGTAACAAATTTTTTTGTCATGATTGTTTCAATGAGAAGCATCATGCTATGCAATACATGATTTCAAAAATACTGAAAGCAGAGCAGATGACACATTACATGTAACCTCTCACCTAAGGATAAACGAGAAAAGAGTGTTTTTCGATTATGTATCTTGTTAAAATATAGTGGGGTTCACCGGTGAACTCAATTGCCTCGAATGTGTTAATTTCAGTCATTTTTTTTATTTAAAAACCTTCCAGAAAATCAGATATTCATCAAAACTTTTCCTTCATCGAGGATCGCTTTAAATGGTCTCTGCGCGCGCGCGCGCAGTTTCATTTTTGGAAAACAAGTCAAGCCCATCTCCACGTGGTGTTTCTGGGGTAACGCTAACAGGCCTCTGGAATCAAACAGATGGAATTAGTCTAGTACAGTGAACGATAGGAAAATAAAAGCATCATTTCCGTGGCAGACGAGATGAAATTCAAAATTTATTTAACGTTGAATATTACAAACATACTTAAGAAGAAACGCATAACATAATGAATTATTCGATACGAAAGTATTCCTTTACATGCTAAGCACGGCCTACAACATGTCACACCATTAATAAGACACAAAACGACATTGTTTAAACCAAGGAGGAAAAAGCGATTTATTATTTAGTGATTTAAAATGAGTTAGGGTGACTTTTTTGATTTAAAATGAGTTAAGGTGATTTTATTGATTTAAATTGAGTTAAGGTGATTTTTGTGATTTAAAATGAGTTAGGGTGATTTTTGTGATTTAAAATGAGTTAAGGTGATTTAAAACTCATGTAAATCAAGCTCCAGAAGAGGACTTTACGGTGATATAAGATTACTGTTTCTCTAGAAATATGCATGGATCATATAAATGCTCGTACTAATTTTTTATCCAGCTAGTCTATCAAGTAATTATTGAAAGAACCGGTTAGTCGATACATGTGAAAACTTAGGGATCCACAGATACACAAGCCATAAATTTTAGTTTATTTAATGCATGTATTATTTATATATATATATATATATATATATAAATAGGTTCAGAACAAAATATTTAGAATGAAATCTTCTTCTGCATTTTGAGTTACAACTTAGCTAAGGATACATGTATTATTATCGTAAGATGAGCTGAATGTTAGTTGACTACGTTAATTAGAGAAATAGAAAAATGGAATGATCATTCTTTTTATTATACATATACATTGTATATATGTAGAAAACAAACGATATAGAAAATTTATTTCTTTTGAACTCTAATTGATCGATCAGAAGATAAAGTAGGTTTTGTTTTGGAAAAATACCAGTTTGCAGCTTGTTTGTGCATGAATTTCTTTTGTCCATTCACTTCAATAGGAAAGAACGATGCATTTTGATGGCTGTAGATAGAGTCAAAGATGCGCATTCCACGAAATGTCGAATTCGACACATCAGGAAGAACATCAGCATTTGATTCATCACTGGATATTGATCCGTCATAATCATCAATATTATTATTTCTACCAGACTGCTTCTGGCTCAAATATTCTTCATAATCATTGTCATCTTCTTGTTTACTATTATTCGATTGATAATCTTTCTGGCTAAAAGTTTTACACTGTGATCTTGTTAACTTTTGAAATGCTAAACGATTCACTTGTTCAAAAGATATAGTTATACCGTTCGGATTGAGAATCGACAAATTACAACCTGAAAGAATTTGACAAGCTTGAACATAAGCACTAAAAACCGTATCTTGGATTAGTTTCTCTGTGATCGTGGTCGTCGTATTCATTGCAGGTACTTGATGTTTTTGTTGTGAATGTTTGTGGTGTTTAGGAAAGATAAGATTGTTATTGTTAGAATCAGATGAAGATTTAATAGCTTGAAGAGCAGCTAGCTTCTCGACACGCTGAAGAAATTCATTAACGGAAAAGTTCACAACAGATGAGAATGGACCAGACATTGATCGCGTCGCTCGAAAAGTTTGTTCGCATATCTGCGAATTAAATAACGACACATTTAGAGCTTCATCAGTTATAATTTGCTCTGCTACAAGTACTACAAGGTATGTCAAGCTGTGAACATTTAGTTCAAGTGAGAAAAGAGCCGGCATGGTTATGAACAAGCCTGATTTAGAAATAGGTGGCATGGAATTGGATGGTAACAAATGTGACATTATTTCATCTAAATCGGCATAAGTTGTGATTTCCGCCCATGAAGACCAGAGACGAACTATAAAGACAGCGGTCCACGAATAGCATAAACGATCAATAACAGTGGTGTGTTTTTCGACGAATGCCAAACGAGCAAATCGAATAATCTATCAAATTTAAATAGAAAGTAATTAAGCATTCCATAGAACTTGATAAAGAATCAAAGCTGCAGCCTTACGATAATTTAGGATTACACTTAGAAAAAGATTTCGCCATACTTCTGTTTTTTATACTGAATCAAAGATGTAAAACCGAATTAAATTGTTTCTCGTGAATTATATGAATACAGAAATGAAAGAAATATTACTTGGAAATAGGCTTGTAATGCTTCAGAATTTGAAATTTTTTTAAGAGAAGTAAGAACAGCATCACTTGATATCTTTTCGCAAGAGGAGTAGTTTTTTTTATCATTTTGCAGGACATCTGATGCTGTTAAAGCATGATTGAGCTTTGAATAGTTGTTAATCAATTCCATAAGATAATCGACACTTGCATATTTTTCTCCCATTAATAGTGTAATTGTTGGATCTAAAAGACGATTGCGCAGCTTGGTGCATATATGCACACCATCTTGAAAACAAACAAAAAGCTGTCGTGGTTTTAGAAAAAACCATGAACTATTCTAAATAGTAGAAAAAGAAAAATATCAAAGAGTTCATTAAAATATTAAAACGTGAGCTTTTAAGTCGCATAGAAAAGCTGGATTCGTTTTTTAAAAGTTTGATTTAAAAAATGTCATTTATACGTAACACAGAGATAGGAAAAAATTCAGTTATGAAATATCTATTCCATTTTTAAACGATCTTATTCACTCAGATAATACTACTAACTGAAGCTATCAGCTATTCAACAATTCTAATATTTCAGAGTATTCTGCATATTTTTGCTCAAACACCTGTGTCTGCTGTTTCTAAGTAGAAGGATTTTCATCAGTAAATAGAATTAGCATATAAATGGAGGTGTTTTTCGACAAGTTGACAAAATACTTCATCTCTATACTTAGTTAAACCCATCTAATACAAGGAACCATTAGATCAAGGCTATTCAGTTAACTCCAGGTATTTGCTATTGCACGAAAGGTCTCATTAATGTTCGAAGTTTATAAACGTTTGAGGCCTTTTTACCACTCAAATAATTGCGATATTAATTTTTTTCTAAGCATTTTCAATAAAATCAACGTATAGCTTTTAACTTAAACGTTATAATAGTGTACTGACCTTCAAAAATGAAATTTCGAAATGATGTGGATTTTCTTCAAATTGCATTACTGATTTTGAAAAAAATCCCATTGCATTGCGCATTGCATTTAAGCTTCTCGAATCACAATCCGTTGAAAATCCTAGTACTCTTATATTTCTCTTCAGACATGAATCAAATACTTTGAACCATCTTTTTAGAATGTCTTGAGCGGTATACTTGCTATCTGTACCATAAGCCGAAAGAATAAATGATGGTGGTGAAGTTTGACTTGGAGGACATAACGGTTGTACAACATGTACGTTGAGAAGAGACGCTTTATCCACCTGATTATACCACATTTCAAGGTCAGCTAATCGATCAGTAGAGAAATATCGTGTTGATGGAAATCCATCTGTAAGTGGAAGCGCGAATCCTGTAAAGCAGTTTGAATGAACATCATAATGAATTTTTTGTACGACACCAGTACAATCTTCTCCCACGGATGCGTATGTGCATTTAAACGAATCCATGTAACAGTTAAGACGATCAAAGTAGAATTCACCTTCAATATATTCATTTTTTGAAAACCTAATGATTGTTCGAAGGCTGGGTAAACTAGGTATAGATCCTGGAATGTTAATTCGTACGAATTCATATGCAGTTCTTCCTCCTAGAATATAAAGACATGTGGCAAAGTCTTTCACGGATTGTTGGTAACGAAAGCAATTTTTTGTGCATGTTAAGTTCGATACCATGTTTGAAATAAAATCCAAAAGAAATTTAGAGAATAAGTTTGCTTCGAAGCAATGTATAAGATCAATCAAAAACGGATATCGTTGAACTAGATCAGAAGATATTGTCAGACACTTGGTAGTCAATGCAGAATTAGTAGATGGTAGAAGAGAACGAAGTGTATGAATATATTTGTCAAGTTTCAAACGAATTCCTGGCATAACAAAGAATGAATAATTGCCACATTCATCTTTACATGGAAAACCTAGTATTTGTTTGAGCATTGCAGTTTGATCAGATTCGAAATAAAGAATGGAAAAGATGTCATCGATTTCAAGTAAATCCATTGAGGTATCAATTAACTGAAATTTAAGTAATTCTACTGCTTCCATACCACAGAATTGTTGAACGATGCTGTAGAATGAATCTCCAGAAAGCGACAGAGAATTAGCTGGAAGAGGAAAAGTCATCTAAAATTTAAATTAATCAAAGAAAATATAATAAATAACAAGAGAATCGATCAAGAACGCATGTAATATATTTTGAGAAGATCAGTGCCATATAGTAATTATTTGCTTATATTATAATCATTTTAACAGATGAAAATGCTGGATAGTTGAATCGCAACAAATTAATCTATGACGTTATAAAACTCATTATCTTCCGACTTAATCAATCATTGCTAAATGAAAAGAGTTTTTAAAAACGATTTACTTTTTCAATTTTTTATTTTCTTAAATAGTATTGTTTGTACGTAGAATACAATAGTCCGTGTATAGAATGAAAAGACAAATAAAAGACGTATCGAAATAGAATAACGATGAGATGAAAATGAACATACGACAACGAACCGAGAAAAAGAGAATACCTTTTCTCTCTATTTCTCCGTCTTACTGATAATAAAAAATCGAACAAAATTCTTTTGCGTTCTGTCTTATTAGATTTCAAATAGACGGACAAAACGACATTATATATCAAAATATTCTACGACTGTAGAAGGCATATGTTTGTCATAAAATCAAATCGAAAAAATTGTTAGTTTTGCTCTACAATACTACACGAGCATCCAATAACGTATATAACCGTGACATGTTTTGACTGTGTTAGTTGCAGTAATAATTTCACAAAGTTTTTGTAATGAGTTGAAATGATTTATATGATTTAAAAGTGATTTAAATGATTTAAAGTGATTTATTTGATTTAAATTTGATTTTTGTCTGATTTAAATCTGCTTTTTCCCCCTTGTTTTTGATCGGCGATACTGAACTGAAAAAAAGGTTCTCTAGCCAAGAGTCTGAACCAAAAGAGTTCTGTCCAATGACCTGGAATCACCAAATTTCTCTATTCAGAAATACTGAACTCAAGTAGTTTTGTCCACTTCTACCGAAACTATGTAAGGTTCTGCTCAATAATCACTAAACCATACAAAGCTTTCCGCTCAGAGGTGCAAAATCTATTGGATTCTGCTCAAAAAATGTCGAACCATGAAAGGCACTCTATCCAAGAATACTGAACTAAAGAAGTTCTGCCCATGGTATACAAAACCTTGTACGATTCTGTCGAAAAAAGGCTCAACCAAAATTAGTTTTCAGACCACAATTATGGACCTAAACAAGTTCTGTCCAATAATGCTGAACCTAGTAGGATTCTGTCAAAAGAAGGCAGAGCCATGTAAAGTTCTTTTTCCAAGTATATACAACTGAAAAAGTTCTGTCTAGTAATCCAGAACCTTCTAACGTTTTGTCAAAAAAAATGTTGAACTATACAAATTGCCCTGTTCAAAAATATTGAAACGACAAAGCTTCTGTCAGCTCTGTAGAACTCTTCAGCGTTTTTTGGTGAAAATAAGAAATTATACGAAAGTTTGAATAAGAAAACTTTGTTTACTATCTAACTATTATGATATTCTTTTTTTGAAAAGCTT
>JAJEKB010008679.1:0-13213 GCA_022393335.1 Macrotrachela quadricornifera | reverse complement strand
TAACATTGTACAAATGGTTGATTGATAGAGAAGAAAATTTTATATAATATGTGTATACTCAAAACTTGAACATATTCTGATACATACATATATATATATATATATATATATATATTCCCATTGATTAATTGATGTTACCGAACTAGTAATTTAATGATTATATTACAATCATATCTTTTGTAGTTCTTTTGAGAAATATGTAATTAGACTACGTACAAATTGATTTAATATTACTTAATCATTTTTCAAACGGCATACTGATGTCAATATCAGTTGTAAACTATCATTCTCTGCAGGTACTATTTTTCTCTTCTACTATAGCATGTATAATACATAGACTATGTAATAGAAACGAACAGCTCAATATTCTCTTTCATATCGTCAGACTGATATTATTTCATAATTCGTCTTTTCGAATACCCGGTATGGGATTGACATACTAATATATTTTTTTTCTATTCATTTTAACAAGGTAAAATGTTATAGTCTTATAAATCGTTCAATAATCGAATACATATAGTCGAATACATTCTTTATAAGAGTATCAGATGCATTTCATTTTGATGGTTTTTAGATCACCAAATTTTCGTGCTAATATTCGGTTCAAGGTTCCGAATGGAAATCTTAAGCAAAATGTATAAATACACTTTGCTTCTGAAAACAAAGTGTATACATGCACTTTGGTTTTAGAAACAAAGTGTACAAAGTGTACTGAAAAACTTTTTTTAATCTTGAACAAAAATAATAAAAAATTTTCCAAAAAATTTTCTGTTTAAGTTACCAGAATTTTCTAAAAACTGAAAACTGAATAGCAAAAAAAAAAAAACGCCCACGAGGAGGTCAGGAAAACTAAAACCACTTCCAAAGTGTGTACACTTTGCTTTTCTAAGCGAAGTGTACCCTGCACACTTTGTTTTTCTTAGTAAAGTGTAAACCAAAGTGTACACAACAAACAACAGATGTACTGTACATTTTGCTTCTGCTGTGTACACTTGCCATTCGGATCACTGATTCGGTTTCTAAGAGCAGCCACGTCCATATTTCTGTACTCCATAATGATGTTTTTGATATTCCGATTTTCTGATTGGTTGGTTTTCAGCCAGTGAAATATTTCTTTTTTTTGTGCTAACACGTCATTTCGTGCTATCTTCACATCGATTAATTTCAGGCATAATTTTAAATAAACATAGTGATTTTAAGTTTACAAAATAAATAAAAAAGAAATAAAATTGTAGATTAAGTTTTGAAAAGAAAATTCAATATTAATGGAATTAATAAAAAGATGAGAAATTGTTGAAGTATTTTGTTAATAGTTCAGAAACATTATTTCTACGAGAAAGAGCTGACTGAGTCCTCGGATGGCCATCACTTGTCAACTTTTATTCCTTCAAGTTTAATCGAATTGAAAATCAATGTACGAAGTTTAGTCGATTGTTTATATCTTGATAGACATTTAGATTCTTTATCAACATTAATTATTAAGGTGGGAAATATTTTTCATCCAATCATAGATATAAGTTTAAGCGTAAGCATAATCATTGTTGCCAAGAAAAAATATTAAACTGAAGAAATACTTTCTCTTATAGGGAAAGTTTCTGAAATTAAGATATTTTTTCATTGACGCCATCTAAATACATATCAGAGGGCGAAACGGGGAGAATTTTTCGCTCCCCGCCCCGCTCCGCCCCGAAATAAGTTATCCCCGCCTCGCTTCGCCTCGGCCTTCACTTCTTTTCTTTCCTCCCCGCCCCGCTCCACCCCGAAATAAGTTATCCCCGCCTCGCCTCGCCCCGGTCTTTGCTTCTTTTTTTCGCTCCCCGCCCCGCCCCGCCCCGCCCCGTCTTACTCTTTTTAAGAACTATCTTATCTGATGATGAAATTTATTTAATTATATATTAGTAAAAGCTTACAAAACAGCAAGAAAAAATATATAAAAAGGCACTCTATATGTACATGTATTTTGATTAGTTTTTCGCTTTGTTATTCTCAATTGAACGAAGAAATAAGACGTTGTTAACAGTTGATGGATCTAAATTTGATCTTCTTTGATTAATAACTTGACCAGCAGCAGAAAATTCTCTCTCCACCGCAGCTGAGCTACATGGTATGGCAAAAGTACGACGCGCTAATTTTGCTAGATTTAGAAATATTTGTTGATATTGTTGCCAGAATAGTAAAGGATTCAAATAATCCTTTTCTTTTAAACCGCTACATTTAAATATTCTATAATCAAATTTTGGCACGGGCAAATTTCGAAAATAAAACTTTGCCCCACCTCGCTGTTATTTTATCCCGCCTCGTCCCGCCCCGCTCTATCTCTCTAAAACTTCGACCCGCCCCGCCCCGCTCTGTCCCGCTGTTATTTTACCCCGCCTCGCCCCGCCCCGCTGTATTTCTCTAAAACTTCAACCTGCCCCACCCCGAGGCCTTAAAATCTCACCCCACCCCGGTTCCCCGCCCCGATTCGGTCTCTGATACATATGTTATTATGATCAATTAATTGTTCCATTACTTTGTCGAATAATAAATGTTGAAGGATTAAAATTAAATCTATTAACAAATAGATTTGACTCTATATATATATTGATGATATTCAATTATATGAGCAATTTCTTATTTGTGAGCAGTCATCCTATTGCGCGATGTTGAACATTAGAGCATTCGTTCCGCCTAGGGAACTAATTCCACCGATTCCGGAATTACATGAAGTCTGAGAAGCGATCCCGGTGAGTGATTCCGGAATCGGTACTAGTTTCATCGATTCCGGAATCGGAAGGAATTCCATCTGATTCCGTGTAAATCCGGTTCCGGAAATTCAACTCCAGATCCGTTCACTATGATAACTGAGAATCATCACTGAGAGGCTAATGTATATGTGATTCCGGAATCAGACAGAATTCCTGGGAATTCCGTCTGATAACGGAATTGAATCGTATTATGTTAATATCTGTTTCCGGAACCGGTTGAAACTAGATCCTAGGTGGAACTGATTCCGCTAATGTTCAACATCGCGGAATAGGATGTATTCTCTTATTTGTATGAAATAATTAAAAAAATTGACATTTTGTATCAAAACAAAAGTGTACAGTGACCAAGTTACAGTTGAACTTGCATCGAATGAAGATGTTCAAAATTGTTTTATTGGAAGAGGACTTCAAAAAGTCACTCCATACATTCTTACTAATTCAGAAAAGACTGGAGAAGAATATTTAATCTATTCACTTCCATAGGATTTTGAAGATTTTATTGGCTTCGACAACTCTTTTCAAGATGGTATGTTTGATGAAGTTCGATAATTTACAATGACTAATACAATTCCATTTGAACATCAATTGTTTCTTCTGATCTCTAAAGATTTTCCTTTTCTCCAAACGTGAATGTAAATAATGGTTATTCATCAAAGAACCAGTCTCATTCATCAACACTAATCATATTTCCTTATTCGACATTTCTTAATCTAGGATATGTTTATCTTCACTATGATAAACAATTTCTCTTCAAAAGCAATTCTCATTTAGCTCGTTTTTTAAATCTACAAATCGAATACAAATTACTCGTAAAGATAACAAAGACTTTCATCAACCCTGCAACACATTTCAATTTTGCTACATTAAAAAGTCTTGATGTTTGTTAACCTTTCGTTCGTCCAGCAAATTTTCATCAATGTTTTCATTTATTATAACTTCTGAATAAAAGAAAACACTTTTAACAATAAAATACTTCTAATCAAAATTATCTTACAAAAAGATAGAGATTGTTGACTGACAGAATTTTCAACAAAGGAAAAGGTCACTTTTCTTTCCCCATGCACGACCTTTTTCCAAACTGTGATTAAACTATTTTATTAGATGGAAACACATTTTTTCATAAAAGAAATCTGGTGCGAAAGGATTAATATAAAAATGTCAGAGTGTGAAGAATATTTTTGCTTGAAAGAAAGATTCCATGCCGAAGTCGGAGAAATATTTCGAATTCCTATGTAGCAGCAGTTATTGTTTTTTTAGAATGAGATTTGACGAATTTGCATTCGCAGTTTCCATTATTATACATGTTTTATTGGAAGAGTTAAGAGATCCAATCGATTACCAGCAGCACTTCTAGCACACATCAATTACAGACTTGAAATTGAAAACAATTTTTTCGAATATCATCGCACCATTGCGTCAACAACAGGTTCTTAGGCATGATGGATATCTATTCGTTACCCTTGCAAATTAGTAAGATATAAATATATCTATTATTGAACAACTTGTGCAATGCTTTTAAACGGTGACTATTCAATTAGACAAATTCAGCAAAGTTTTGAAATTACAAAAAAATTTGACAAATATTCAGCATCTTCGAACCAATGCTCAGTCGAAAATTTAGCAAATAAGAGAGTAAATTAAAAGTATATTGAATACATTGATTTATTTCAAATTGTTTTATTATCCAAAGATCTTCTTTCATAATTTATTATTGTTAAAACTTAAAAAGCGATTGATGATAATTGTTATATTGATTCTCATCCACAAGAAATAATAATACTCTGAATGATTTTCATACCAATATATTTTTGTACAATTTTCCATTTGAATTGGTTTATTAATAAATATTTTTTATTCTTATCTATGTGCGATTGAAGTTGGAATCAAAAATACAAATGATTTGAGAATGATAAGACAGATTATTCTATATTTGAATGTATGTTGCTAAAACCATTTATATAAAATTAATTCATTAGTTAAAAATAGCGATTTGCTTTTGTTTGTGTAATAATAAATATTATGCTTTTGCTTATCTTTATCCTTAATTCTAAATAATATAACGATAAATGAAAAACATTTTTTCTAAAGTTTTTATTAAATACAACTCAATTTTTCTTAATGCTATTTTATAAAACATATACGATAAAATAGTGCTCAACAAAGCAAAGGAATCCGAAAACAGATTTTGATTTTTGTCATCAAGTAAAATAGTTAATGAAATGCAAAATATTACGATTTGGTACTTTATTCTTGATTGATAATTATTGATTTTATATTTTCTCTCTGTCATATGTGACAATCGTTCACAATGATCAATGTAATAATCAACAAAATTTAGTTTAATTGAAACTTTTTCTGTTATAATTCAATACAACTAACTACATTTGAGACAAAATTATTACTCATTGTCAAATTTATTAAATCTGACATTCCTCTTTCTTTTTCTCTGATCAAAAATTATACAAATACATTTTTCTTGAATATTCAACAATAAAACTGAAAAAAAAAAGGATTCTTGAAAATGTTTACTCTTATGGAACGTATCAGGTTTATATAAATGAGAAGATAAAATATCATAATGAGTTACATAAAACATATATCTATTCAGTTTCAAGCATAATAACTATGTGAAATGAATACATCGGCTAATATTACTAATTGATCTTCCGTAAACTGTTCTCGATGTTCATGCCATGAATCATGATGAGTACGACGAAATTCTGACAAACATTGTTTAATTGATTTCTATAAACAAAAATTTTCATTTAATTTCATCAAAGTAAATTGAAAGATACATACTTGTATTAGATCAGGATCATGTGAATGTTCGCAGAGAAGCATTAATACTTCTGGTACATGAGATGGAATATCATAAGGACTTGCGCGAACAATAGCACAGAGTCCCAAAACACCTATAATAATAGTACAAAATTAGTGTTACTAGTTAAGTATTGACTAGAAACCGGCTGATTGGAATCTAATTGATCTCAAATGAGAATATTGTCTTTTTAGTCTCTTTTAAAAAGTTATATGATATTATTAAATCGAAATAATAATGATAGAAATATATTATTTTTATCACTTAAATATACTAACCACCATGTCGTTGAATAAGATTTTTCGATAATGTTACTTTTTTGTCATTGATTTTCGTGAAATAATTTGTTTTGCTCATTCCACGATAGTATTTCTTTTATAAAAAACAAAAAATTTGTATTAATAAAAGAAAAAGATATTATCGTACTAAATCATCATTTGTAACTTGAATATAGCCACATTGATAAAATCCAGATAAAGTCATTGATGCAACTATTCGAACTTCAAGTTGTTCATCAAATAAACATTGACGTACAAGTTCATGTAATCGTTTAGCATAAGGACGAGCATTAAATAAATTACAATAGATCATATTTTGAATAAATTCAATAGCTGCTCGACGTGCATTCCATTTTGAACTTGTACAAATCTGTTGTATGAATAGAAAAGAAATATTTTATATAATCTATATTTTCAATACATACTTGTGTTAATTGTTGAATTAGTGCATCTAAAAAGTATGCATTTAAATAGCTCATACCAACATGTAATCGACTGACAGTTAAATTTTGTTTAAAAATATTATCATTGGCAGCAATATTTTCAATTTCACAGAGCTACAAAGATGATATTATGAAAATCTTCTTGCAACAAGTTAATAGATATATAAACGAAATCTATATACGTACGTAGGGAAACATACGAATAATTCCGTCTTTTACCGGTTGTTGACACCAAAAGAAGTACTGTGTGTGTATTCGAACCACTAGATTATATAGAAAAAAATTTTGAAAAGTTTTAAAGTATCAAACAATTCATTTCTACCTGTTTCAATGAAATTTAATGCTTTACGAGCTTCAAAATCAATTCCAACAACTCCATCTGAAGTATTGACTAGAAATATATTGAAATAAAAACTAAATCGAAGAACAAAATTTAATTTTACTCAATGGTATCTTTTCATAAATTTCAATAGCTTGCTGTAATTGTTCACATATAGTATCAAAAAATTTATTGACATTGGGTTGACGTGTTGATTTTCCATTCGATAATACTACATCAAAGCTAAGCGATAATCCTAACATACTGATAAAAAAAAATGATGATCTTATTTAATATTAACAATATAAATATTAGATCTCTCATTTACTTGGCAATACGTTCTTGTACATCTTTAGATGAATGATAAAGTGCTATTCTAGCGTGTTCATTAATATCACATAAAATGGATGGAATACGCCATTGAAAATCACATAAATTTCGAATTAAAGACCAACGAGATATATCATTAAATGTATTTGATATTGTTTTATTGTTGATTAATGTACACATAAAATGAATTAATCGATGCATTCGACGTGGATCTTCATTCTCCTATTAGACAGAAAGGTTATTTTTTAAGACAAATAATGAAATAAACTGACTATGCTATATTTGAAACATGTATTCCAATAAATGAGAGTTTCAAAAGTGAGATTATTGCAAACTTCAGTGAGAAATGGTGTCAGTTTTTCCCAGAGTTCATTTAGCTAAATTAAATATATTTATAGTTATGTAAAAATCGAAATCTTTCATTTACCATTTCTAATGTCCAACATTTTGAACCACGAATTATACCAGCTACTATTTCAGCTGCTACTCGTTGACTACCTACTTGTTTTTCTTTTGTTTTTTCACGAGTAAGTACATATAATTGTTCCATAAAATTATCGAGAAATGCAAGACCAAAATTACGAAAAAGACCCTAGATAATCATATATATTAAATTTTCAAATTTGACATTACAATTTACCTTAAACATTGCAAATCGTGTATTATCAAATTTTATTTCATCTTTATCTTCATCGAAAATTACACATTGTATAACACGTATGATAAAATTCTTATCATTAAAATGATCATATAAAATTGCTACTTGTTCTGGCATATTATTTTGTGTATAACGTTCTCGTTTATTCATTGAATACGTAATTATTTTTGGCCAAGTATAATAACCATGAAATGATTTGTCTAAAAAGCATGTTTGTTCCCATTGAATTTGTGTTTCAGGCGGTTTATAATGATTAAGTGTTATCCATAAATTATCATCACGATCACCTGGATGACATTCACCATTAATAGTAATTGGTATTGGTTCTCCAATATTATCAAGAATTTCTTCTAGAGATTTTTTCATATAGATTCGAGATGGTTTTTGTAAACGACAGAAAGCTGCCACGCCTTTTGTAGCATACTAAAAACAAAACTCAAATGAAAATATCTTAAATGTTTTTAGAATTTGTTAACAAACCTTTCGTAATTCAATATTATCATGAATGAGAAAATCAACGAATGTTGTAATACAAGACGATGGAATTGGTACATGTTTTTGAAGAAGAAGACATAATAATGACATCGTCTTTTTTTGTTGTCCCCATGTCCTGAATATTTACAATGAAAACTTTGTTTTTATTTAATATAAATAAATAAAACTTGCAATGAATTATTCTTCAGTAATGAACTAAGTGTTTCCATTAGATTATTGTATGATTGAATATCAACTTGATTATATTCTTCACGTGTTTTTATTTCGTGTAAATCTAATGGACGCCATAGTGCAGCAGCTGCATGTCTAGATATTTCATTAATATTTTGATTAATTACTTCTGTAGCGAAGTGTTTATGAATTTTTTTATTAATATCTTCAATTAAATTTTTTGTACTAAGTTTTTTTCCATGAGTTAAACGTGCAATCGATGGCCATAATTTTTCTTTCATTATCCATGAATATTTAGTTGGAAAGAAAAATGTTTCACTACCCAAAAGAATGTGTAGACAACCCTATACGATATATATATATATAAATTAAAATAAGATAAGAAAATAACAAACAAACTTTAATTTGATCATGATCAACTTCATCTTGTTTATTAAGTAATTCAACAATACGATCAATAATTATTTGAAATGAGAAACGATAAAATTTGAGAATATGAAATAGTTCATATTGTGCTTTTCGACGTACCTAAAATATCTTTAATAAAATCTTCAATATATAAAAATTTCTTAATTTACTTCACTATATCGATTAATTGATAATTCAAATAATTTTAATATAATTTGTTTATCAATATCAGTTAATATTTGAAAATTATTTCGTTCAATATCCTTTGAAATATAAATGATAACTATTATATTTGATTTTTTTTAATTACTTGAATTTGCATTTCCATTTTTTCAATTATCAAAGAACGAATATTTTGTCCTTCACCATAAAGTTTATTCTTCAATAATTTTTCACTAGATCGATATTCTTTACGAGAATAATTTATTTGATTATATAGACCATAGCAAGTAGATATCCATGAATAGAACTAAAAATGAAAATATATACTTTGAAATAAAGTATTTATATAGTTTATATTCACCGCCAAAGCTTTTTTTATTGATAAAACATCATCAGAATGATTTTCTATAAGTAAATCTAGAAAGCAAAAAAATAATTTCTATCTATTAATCAATAGAAGACTTACCAAGTAATTTTCCAATATCGATAAGAAGACGCATTCGTAAATATTCTTCTTTTTTACTTGGCTCTTTAGGATAATTTACTAATTGAATTTGATATTTTGAACCATATGAAACAAATGATGGTATACTACAATATTTTCTTATTTTTCTTTAAACATATACATTAAATATTTACTTACAGATCTTCAACTTGTTTGCTCTCAATACGTGGGATTATACGAAAGCAACCAACAGCTATAGCCTCAATTAAAGTGAGTGATTTTAAACGTTCATTATTCGACATTTTTAAACATTTCTCATTCAATAAAGTTAATTCAGGATAAATAAATGTATTAACAAATTCACAAGCAAAATCAATTTCATCAACATTTGGAATATGAAATTGAATTTTAAGTTTATCAAAATCTACACATTGTCCCCATACCTATAAATAATTATTTTATAGAAAAAAACTAATTTTAAAAAAGAAAAAACTTACTCGAATTGGTAAAAAATCAACAAATGATTCATCAATATTTTCAACTATAAGTCGATGATCTATTGGATATTCATGAGTAAGTGATTCAAGTAAATATTCAGCAGCATTAGCAACAATTTTATATGAATTCTTATTCATAATAGGACTACATTTATGAAAGACAGACATAATCATTTGTTTATAATTAAGTAGAATATCACCACGAGCACGAACCATATTTTCAAAGAGCATTAAATACCAAGTAAGTTCAATATTATCTTTATCATCAGTTAATAATATCATTGAGTCAGAATCATTTAATATATTTTCAATAGATTCACATGTTTTAGGTAAGAGATATTTTAATGTTTCAATTGGATTACCTTTGATAAGTGCTTGAATAAGACAAGAGACAATATCTCGTACTTTAGGTGATAAACATTCACCAGAAACAAAATTTATTATTTTCTCTCGAATTTTCTAAATAAACAATAGAATTGGAACTAGGTGATATGATAAACTATTCTAGGTACGTACTTGAAAAATTTTGCTACTACATTGCTGAATAATACTGAACATAATTGATGTCAATTTTAATTTAATATTATTATCAATCGTGTTGACATTTGTGTTAATCTCAACAGCATCGGACATATCTGCTGATAATATATCAATCATTCGAAATATTCGATTGAGAAATTCAATAACAAAATCTTCAAATTTTGCTGTTGATAAACATACCTCTTTTTCAATCTATGAAAATAAAATACTTATGTATCCTTTAGTTCTTTTTCTTAAATATAAATTAAATTTTACTTCTGTTAAATCATTTCGTGTGTTTACAGCTGATGAACAATCGACACATATGATAACTTTAAGAATAGTTTGAAGAAATTCAAGTGTAACTGAAGTTTTATTCATATCATTTAAATCAATTCCAGGTAATACAGACATAAGTAATGGTAATACATAAATTTGTCCTTGAGAATAATAAGGTGTTTGTTGTACTATTTGACGAGTAATATGTGTTAAACAATTCATAATTGATGTGAAACGATGTGGTTCAGTCATACTGTCAATAGATGAAAAATGTTTTTCAACAATTGTCGATACAATTAATTCTGGTCGAAGTATAGAAAGATATTGACAAGCTTTAACTGCTTCTTCAGCGTAACTCTTATTAAAAATAGAAATAAATGCATATTCTTTAATGCAATTAACAAAATCAGTAATGTTTTGTTCAGTGAGTCGATATGATTCCAATGGTGCAAAAAACCATACAGGATGAGTTCGGCGTTCTCTATAATATTCTTTACAATTAACACACACAACAAATATATTATCTCTATACTTACAAATGAACTCGTCTAACGAAATATTCAGTAAGTTGCAAGATAAATTTAACCAAATTTTCTTGAAATTTTTCCGTATTTGATGGATGATAGAAACTTTTAATACTAGTGAATAGATCTCGCAAATATTGAAGACATGAACTTCCATTGCCTATCATACTAACGATCCATTTTGCTGTATCGAATACAATATATTTGTATTTTTGTGAAGCCATTTGCATTTTACCAATTGGAAGTGAAAAACCTCTGAGTATACGTGTAAAAATCTAATAAAGAAGAAGAAATTTTAAAATAAAAACCATCAAAAGATTTTAATACCTGTGGTAACCAAGGTTCCCAATTAATATAGCCAATATTATGCCAAGCCAATGATGAAAATATATCAGTTAGTTGCTAAAAATTAGATTTTAACATGAGTATAAATATAATTAATAGAAAAACTTACCAGTTCCCACACTGTTTGATTATATATGCTTTCCCAGATACCAAAAAATTCAGATAACCATAACCTGAAGTGATGCATATGATAAAAAAGAGAAAGAAAAAAGAAAAAGAACAACAAACTTGAATCCTTGATTATGTAAAGCTGGAGGCAAATTGACCGGAAGAAGTAATCTAAACATCTTTATAATATCATAAAATTTGTTTTCGATAGGACACATTTGTGGACGTAATTCATCAAGAATTTCTTGAGTAGCTGTCGCAGCGAAATACGGAGAACAGAGACGTACGCTGAGTACAAGCGAGAACTCAATATCTCTGAAAAAAGATTAATAACAATAATAAATCCTTTCTATTCTTCAATGAAAAAAAAATTATACAAACTTCGGCAAAATGACCAATCCATGAGCTTTATCATGATTGTTATAAATGATTCTAGCCCAATCGTAAAATATTCGCCAATTGATTGTCAAATCTTCTCGTGTGATCAATCGAGTTTTACTACAAAATATTATTCGATTATTTCTGATTTGTATGAAAGAAGAATTAAAATACGAACCGTAGAAGTTCATAGATCATATCAAAACATACTTGCGCATATATATAATTTAGTTCATTAATTGAAAGAATAGATAGATAAAAATCTATGAGTTTGAGATGATCGACTTTAGTAAAATTGAATCCATAGGTTAAAATAAATTGTCTCAGTTTATCCGACCAAATTAAAAACCCTGGTTCTAATTCACCGAATTGGATAGTGTATGATAAATTTTCTCGAATTTCATCGAATAATACAGAACTTTGTTTTGCAATAGATTCATGAAATGGTAAGTATTTATTGTAAATATTAGGTTTCTGTAAGTTGTTGTCATGTATCTCCTCAATATTTTTATTTGTACTTCCATTGCTATTCATTGAATTATCATTCATCTGTGTCTCTGAAGAAACCATTTAATTAGATCAATAATGTTGTGAGCAAATACACAATATTTTGTAAAAGAATATTCAACTGGAATATGAGGAGTAGTTGACGATTAAATATACCAACTATTGATATACGAGAAGAATACTAATGAAACGAAGAAATTATGAAAGTTGTTCAAATAAATATAATCATAGATAAATAAAGCTTTGGAGTGATGTAAACTTTAGTCTCAAAATGCTAGGATCTGAGACGATCAGGTATTAACACCAACTCATGATCTAATTATAGAAGTAGTACATCGAAAAAAATATTTTTGGAATTTGAGAGTATGACCTTACTATTTGAATTTGAGTTTTCTTCTGAACAAAACTAATATAAATAGTCTACAATTTCATAATGGTTTCGAAACTGTAAACTATTTATGTGAATTTAGTCCGACAGCATAGGATATTCACAATGTTTTTAATGCGTATATGACTGTATAAGATCTAGAATGATTTACTTGGTAAGTACATATGTGCCTTGTGATTAAAAGAAACATATACTTATAGCTGTATTATTAGTAAAACGTACCTAGAGCATAATTATCTTCAGAATCTATAAACAAGAAAATAGTTAACGAAATAAATAGTATTAAGCTGTGAGGAAATCTATTGTAAGATTTTATTTCAAATTGTGGAATATTCTAACTCCAGTTTTCAATGAGTATCACTCAGCATTATCAGAAGAATGAATGAAAAAAAAA
>JAJEKB010008672.1:0-37418 GCA_022393335.1 Macrotrachela quadricornifera | reverse complement strand
TTAAAACAAAAATTAATATTCTATCATTTTCTAAGGTTACGATATATGCAAAACAAAAAGTGTTCTTAACATTTTCAATATGACAGAAACCGACACTATCATGAAGGTTGTTCATTTTTGAGTATAGGAAGAACCACTAGAACAGAGGAAAATGACTCTAATCATACTCTGTTTATATAACTTTTCATGGCGCATCTATTAAAAAAAACACAACAAAAATGAACGAAAAACTGCATTCAATCTCATTTTAAATTTTAACATATACTTCATTCTCAAGTTATTTGATATTTAAAAATTTTTTTTTATACTTTTGCGTAGCTCTGAAAAGTGTTTATATTTACAAATAAAAAACACGAAACGTGTCGGTGAAGCAAAATTCTATTTTGTAATATTAATTAAAAGTACACTAACTTCGACAAAAAAAACATCCGTTGCTGAAAAGCAAGAGTTGAGACCAGCAGATTTATTTATGTTTTTTATATATCCAAGTTGGTCTGTTTTATCATTGACTCCCACCCTCTCTGTTGTCATTATTTCAACTATTTCCACATGACCCATGTACAACTGAACACTCGACTGGGCTATTCGTAAGGCAATTAATGAGGTAGCATGCGCTTTTGAATAAGAATATTCGAGATTACGAAAGCTTAATATTAGATGGCTATGAAATAACAAGGATGGGCGAGAGAAGGCGTGCAGGTAAACAAGTTATACCCTCAATCCTGCACTCTTACTCTAACCTTCATCCTCATCCACACTCACCCACGCAATGCTGCTGTTCTGTCATGACTACTTCATATGAATATATATCACAACTGACACTCAATGTTTTCGTTTGATAATGTATCTAATAACATCTTTGATTGTCTCAGCACCTGATGGCCAACATTCATCGACTAATAATAGCGCGTGTCGACAGATTTCTTTCAAACGTTGCCGAGTCCCTTCGATCGCTACAGGCTTGCCAATATTTTTACCTTCAACATCTAATAGATCGTCGTGCATTTGAAATAGAATACCCATAAGGCGCGCCAATTCATGAATACGAGTCAATTCAGCGTCCTGCTTACTCAACGCTGAAGACGCACCAAGAATAGCCGGAGTAAGAAGAGTTGCTTCTAGAGCCTTGCCCGTTTTGAACCAAGCCACACAATCAAGTCTGTCCAGTTGGCTATCATTTGGTTCGGAGGTAATATATGATCCGCGTAAATCCATCATTTGTCCAATGTATGAATCGTGCATCAATAGAGAAATTTCATTAACCACTTGGTTAACTCGTTCCGCAGAGAAACCATTTTTTACTAGCTTCTGATTAATTAGACTCAAACTCACAGCAATTAGATCGATTGCAGCTAATTGTGCGCGAGTCTCATATAGGTCAACCGGCACATCATCGTCGATGGTCGTATTATGCAGTGTTGGTCGACCACGACGTAAATTGCTGTTATCCTGAGCTGGAAGATCATCGAAAATCTACGATGATGTATGAAGATATTCAATGCCGCGGACTAAGGGCAGAAGTTTTGCTATTTCAATACCATATAGATCGCTAACCATACGCATTAGTAAAGGGTGCAATCGCTTGTCGCCCGCTTTAACACTGTAATTCATTGCCGCAATCAAAATTTCTTCTTCACGCAATGTTTTCGTCAATTCTCTTCCTCGAATTTTACTAAACGGATCAATTTTCAATGATTATGAGATGATCGCCGATGTAGGTTTCCAGTTTTCGATTCGTTTGCGCATATTGAATACTTCATGCATCAACCTTTCGGAAATATATCTTGTCCCAATTATTGAAAACTTCATATTGAAGACGAAACGGAGTCCAAAAGTAATCTGCCAGTTGAGGATTATCATGGCAGAAGAGGTCGATAAACTTATGTAATGTTGAAGGATCATTAATGAGTTCAATCGAACCTAGAGTTCGAACAATACAACGACCAAGAATGATCCCCGTTGTGATATCACAATTGAAAGACAAGTACATATCAGAACACACAGAGAGAAAGATATAGAATGGATTAAGCGATGATTTATTGATAAATCTTTGTCCAAAGGCAAATTGACAATAGTGTGTAAAAGGCGTAATCGATTTTGATGTGACATCACCGTAAAAATCCTGACAATTGTCGATTAGTTGACCTAAAATGGCATCAACCACTGGCGTTCCCTGTCAGCAAGAGCTGATTTTGCATTGCCTAATAAATTTACACTGATCAATGTAAAATGAGATTTGAGAATGGTACCTAGAAAGAATAATGAATGAGTAAATGAAAGACAGAAAATGAACCAGACGAAGAATTATTCAAAATTTTTTGTCGCTACTGGATTCGGCTTTGTCAATAATCAAAGAATAGCAGTAGAATTTGAACACTTAGTCTCACCAAGATACAGATTTCCATCATCATAGAATTCATCCATTTTCTTAATATCGGCTCGTTGTGATCGTAATAGGAGGGCTAATTCATTGAAAACATCATCGATTTTATCGATTCTTTGAGTTAAAACCACCAGACTATCGAATGTTTTCAATAGCAATGGCGTCTTTAGTAGCGAGCTTCGATCAATTTCTACTCCATTACCTATTGCCACATTTCGACAACTGCAGCAGGTGTCATGTTTTGAGCATCAATCAGATTTGCTTGTCCACTGTACATCTGAAAAGCGGCAATATGATGAGCCGGAGTTTGATCCCAACATCGGATTTCATCTTGGGAACCATCGACAATAGCATAGGTTACACCAAAGTAGAAGCCGATTTGTAGTGCTTCAAACAGTTCTTTATTGAGAGCAGTCTGACTAAAAACTTGTTTAGTGGTAACCATCGTTTCTACCATGTTGTATATGCGAACAATCCTCGCACCATTTCTCTAACAGCCACGTCTATTGATCAACATTGGTTTCTACGCACATGAGATCGTGTGGTAATTCGAAAAGTGAAGAGTTTTTCGCTTCCAAGAAAACATTAGTAATCAGATTATATATAGACGAGGCGACTCCTTTGGCGCCATATAAATCCATTTGCATCATAAGTCCTGAATGCGAAACCAATTTGAGGAACAAATGTAAGAGATAGACAAATTGATTTTTTAGTATTTCGGTCATCTCCGAAGTGTTTGATCGAAATTTTTTACTAAAAAGAAGTAAGAAGAAATCATCAGCAGTATTGCACAAATTGGTTTTGTAGGTTCTTCTCATCGTGAAAAGTAACGAGACTTTGGCGAGAAAACTTTGAGCTGTTTCAAACACTTCGTTCGACGGAATACGTTTCGTATGTTTAAGACCTAGAATATTTCGCACAGAGGTAGAATGTGCATCACTATTGATGTTTCACTCACCAAGATTGATCATTTCTTTGATTAAGTCCAAATCTGGTACGGAACGTCCTCGATAGCTATTCAATAAACGTTGCAAATGTGTTTTACCTTCGTTTGTCGCATATTTGAAAGCGTCATTCAAGTCAAAGGGTAGCTTGCGAACTGTGTCAGAGGATTTGAACTTGACAGATCTAATTTTGGTGTCAGGCTGTCTTTGATATGTGCGTAGTACATTTCGATGAGATCATTGTTCGAGTCTGATGAATTAAGATTATTGCTGAGTAAGGCACATGCTCGTTCCAGCTGCAGATTTCGCCATGAATTTTCTGCAGGAACCAATGCCTTCTGAGGAATGTTCATAGCCATAGAAGGCTGAAATAGGGTTTGAATCAAATGACGCAATTCAACTATTTGTCCATCAATTTTTTCAAAGATTTTAGCAATGTATTCCCGAACGAGATCTTTTGATATAGGGTGGAGACGAGCAATGCGGCCGGCTTTGGGCAAGAGTCATCGTTCAATTTGTGAAGAGTGAATCAATCGCCATAAGCGAGACTTGTTCTTATAAACTGCGAACTTAGTATAGATGTATTGTTCGATCAGTGCACTCTGGTTAGTGTCGAGAAATGTTCGATCTTTCACTAACAGACTATTATTCGCATTGGACATTGAATTGGTAAGTTCCGAAGAAGGCATCAAAACTTTTTAACCTATATAGAAATATATTGATGTCCTTGAGAAATAGAAAGAAAAAGTGAGATGCTTTATTTATCTTGAATTCATCGCTGAACAAACACAAGACGAGTATCTGAATGCCTCACTCTTCGCGGTACTGTTTCAATATTTAACATGTCTCTACTAGAAATATCGCGTTTCCAGTTCTAAAAGTGCGAAACATATAACAATCTCATATGAAAATATGAGCAAACATGTAAAAAATAATAAAAAAAAACAGTATGAGATGCGTTCCTGTTCCTTGCGAACAGGGAACACTGGCATTCCTACCTCTAGTTTCTACTCCTTGTAGGGAGACCATATGCGCATATCTCTATTTTTTATCTGTTGAGACGCAGCTAGATAAGCGCAACGGAACAGAGTAGCAATGTGATAATCATGATCCACGGCCTCCCCCAGTTCTTTTCGATACCTATCATTGTGTATACTATAATGATTTGTCCAATGCATATCGCACAACGGCTATAAATCACCTTGTCGAGCCGGCAATGATAAGGATACATGCTTGTGTTAACAATGCTTACGAGTAGAGCCTACATTTTCTCTAAATCTTTCATAATCGCTGTTTTGATGTCCTTCTAATTAATTTCTTGAGAGGTGAGATGAACTTCGAATCAAGCTACAACAATGTGTTGCAATCTTGCTCAGAAAGTCTCATCAGGTGGCTTAAAGATATATCTGCATATGTTAATTTCTAAAGCAGTAGGATTCAAAGAAAAATTCCCAACCCAATCCAGTGATAATCCATAAAGGAAATGAATTGCAAAATAATTCAAAATTTCTGTTTTATAGAGGAGATTTATTTGTAAAATATATCAGATTTTGAAAGCTATTTCACGCAAGTTACGAAGCAAGTCGTTCTCCAGATATGAAAAATTTTCTGGACATACTATCGCCAAAAAACACATTTTTTTTCCTTTTGTTGTAACACTTTCTATCTTATCAAGGATATACTTTTTTTGGTTTGAAATGTTTGCTGTGAGTATATATAAAATCCAAATAATGTTCGTAAAAAGACGAGCTCTAATGAATGAACTGTTAATGAATTGACCAATAGTGCCAAGAATATGATAAAATGATAATTTTCGGGATTTTGTGCATAGTATATTTCGTATGAGACAGACATGCACTCACAAATCTGAGAGTGAATCCTATTAATCCAAAGCTACTACGACGCGTTTTGACTCGACTAAAGGTCTCATCAAATGGTCTAACTGCATATAGATTCCATTCAAATAATCCCAAGATCACAAATAGGAGACCTATATCCAATTGACCTATACATACCTCGAAGGAGCGATTGGTAACTTTATCAAAGGGGGTGAGTCAGAAACACACTGTGATCGCAATTTTGGTCTTGTTTAAGAGTTTCAACAGATGACTTTGTTTTTTTAGTTTTTTCTTATTATTAGTTGGCAAATAAAAATGGATAGATTACGGGGTGGGGTGGGTGTGAGGATGAGTACAGCATACTAAGATCCAGATTTCGTCCATGCTTAAGGATCTCGTCAGTTGGCTTTAACTCTCTTATAGCCGTTCAAAAGACGTCTCTAGTAAAGAAATGGAAAACATGGTGGGAGGAATAATTTTATTTGTGTGGATATGTTTTTATTGTTGTAATAGAAAGGAAAAGTAGATACACGGCAGAAGATTTACTTCAAATAGAGCAGTTCATTGGCAGTATTGTTTTTTGTTTTGCAGTTCTGTCTTTTTGGGTTGATATGGGCATCGACAAACTAGTTCTTTGATAAGGTTAGGTTTGTTTCGAGTTCCAACTATCAATTTGTCGTCCAACACGGGTGTATCTAGAAATAAGCTGTCTCATGTTTGATGTATTTTTTATTTATAGTGTGCGAAACATTGTTCATGAGTGTAATGAAGTTTTTTTAATAATTTTGATTGTATTAATGGATCCGTGGATGATGTTGAATTATTATGATCCATTTCACTGGCAATTCTTGATGCTCGTGCACGTTCATTTGTCGTAGGTTGAGTGAGTAGTTGTTGACGCACTAGCAAATATTGGGTTTCGTCATGAATCATTGGTAGAATAGATGTGGATGTCGGTGAACTTTGATTAAGAAATTTTTGAAAGTGTCGATAGATCTATCTGACTGGATATCTATGAAACGTGTGAGAAAACGAGATTTAGAATTAGGTAGCATATTATACATATAGACTACCCGTTGTAGAGTAACCTTAACTTAATTACTCGACGTTCATTTTTGAATTCTTCTAATGTTGAACAATATCGTGCAGTTCGAAGAAGAGCAGCTCTTGTAATGTTTTCAAATATATGACGTAGATGATCAAATTTAAATGGCACAACATAAGATACAGGTGCTTCTTTATGATGGACAGACGTAATTAAGGGACGTTCCACGAGAAAACCACGGTTTTTTTTACATATGGCAGAACATGTGGGTCAACAAATTCCAGATCTGACCCCATAGGAAGTTAGGGTTTATTGATCCATATATAAATTCAAAATATTACGATCTAAAGAATTACATTAAGAGAGTTAAGATAGACCACAGTGTTTCACCCCAAAAATTGATCCTAAAAAATGGGCAAAATTCAACTTTTCTGTTTTATGAATTTTTTCCTCAAAATTGTTTTACTATTAAATATGAATTATATATAGTCAAAATACACTGTTTTTGTCACCTTCCAAAAGTCCATTGTTTGTCAGTATTTTGCCCAAATGATCTAGTAAGAAATTGATTGTCAAAAAAAATTTATACACCATTTTGTAGCCCGTTTAATTCTACATCGAATCATGTATTGGGCTTTTTTTGAAAACGTTCTCCCGATGCAAAACGTCCAAATGAAAAGATTATGGAAGACTTGGTGAATTTGAAATATTAGTAAGATTTTCTTACAAGTAAAGACAAGACATATTGATGGCTAAATATAGCCGACCGATTAAGGACCAATATAGATAATCTACTTATTATTTTGGTTCTTGTTTAATGATCCTCAGTCTATGTTTAGTGTTTCACATTGAACAAAACATACTCTATTCGACTATTTATTTTATATGAAGACTATAGAATTTACCTAAAAAACACGAACAACGATTGTAAGTAACAGAAAAACTAGACGAAAATCGGTCGTGGTAGCTCCAGTCTGAATATTGCATCTCATTCCGTAAGATACAAACATAAAAGCATTTTGTTAGTATCTCAGAAAAATAGATGCGACGGATAAAATTTAGCAAAAAGCCATCTGACGAGACCCTTGAGCAAGGTCGACACTCATAAAAAAAACTCTTCTTCCATACAAAAATAGTCTGATACGCATGAAATCGAAATCAATCATACGATAAAAACGATTCTTACTGTGATCTCACGATTCTTCTTTGCAATGCATTCGTGTTTCACTAAACATTTGACTCTGGAATTTCACAAATTAAACATAATCTTGCGTGAACAGTTCAGAAACAAACTTCACCGTCGAACTCCAGCAACACTAATTCTCTATTCTAACACTAAACATAGCTACCTTTCAATGAAACTATATTTTTGTCAAATCGACATGTTGTCCATATGGTAATAAGCGAGATAATCGGGTAGCTTAACTGGTAGAGCAGCCAACCGGAATTTGGAAGATGTGGGTTTAATTCCCATTCTGCTCAGATGATTCTTTCTGTTTAGTATTTCGTGCTAAATAGAGCATATCATGTGGTTATATTTATTGGAATTGTACGAATGCAATTCTGTGGACAAATTAAAAGGATTATAGGTAGTTCTTTTTGAACTCATTCAAAATCTTTCTCATTCGAACCATACCTATTTTCAAACTCACCCCATCCTCAGCTAAAAATATCAGATAAAAAAAAAAGTGAAAAATGATTATTCTTGGTGAGATGACATTCAACAATAATTTTTATGGTTCATATTTCTCTTTTATTAAATAAATATTATAAAAAGTTCATGAGCATTATTTCTTATTGAGAAATTAAACTTTCGATATTTTTCCCTTTCGCTATTTTCTCTTCGATTTTCTTCCTTTTTCCATCCATTCGATATTTTTACTAATATGCAATCATGAAAAATATAAGTTTTTCAGAAAATTTTTTTGTCTATAAGATTTTGTAGAGCTCGTTTCACTGATCGTTCTAGTAAAAAAAAGACTCAAATTTACCCAGTAAATAAGGGAATTCGGATAAAAATACTCAAAAATATCAAGTACTGCTTAGTAGCGATCGCGAACAGTCTAAAGTTTTAAGCATTTCGACCCAAGCAACGTTATTTATTGGGTAAATTTGAATATTTTTTTTACCAAAATGATCAGCGAAACGAGCTCTACAAAGTCTTATAGACGAAAGACTTTTCTAAAAAACTTAAATTTTTCGTGATTGACTATTAATGAATATATCTATGAAAAATACAATTCGCGTTAATTTTTTCCTTGGTAGAGTGATCAATGATATTTATTTCATCTAAATGATCGTACGAAAGCAGTTTAAGTTATGCATAGATCCGCATCAAAAAGTAAAGTCTCACTCACATCTAAAAAGCAAAATAAAAAATTCACTTCTTCGAAAAGTATATGGAAATCGAAAAGAATTACATTACTATCGTAGAATGATTTCGCTTTATTTTTCATTACAAAAGCTAGCACAAATAATAACACGACAATATCGTAGTAACAAAATTAATAGAAGAACTAGAGTATTAGTTTGTTGTTATATTTCCATCTGCTTATTTTGCTCATTATATTTACAAGTGGCAAATATATTTCATGCAATAAATATTCAACCGATGTCTCAAATTGTTATGTCAACTGTTTATTTACCTCTCTTTGACGAAAAAATTTCTTTTCTCTTTACTTTACCTTTATTTTTTCAAATAAAGATTATATTTATCTTTGTTTATTAAAGAACAAAGATTTTATTTTATTTTTCTCTGTATATAAATGAGTAACAAAGATAAATAAACACCCCTAGTTCAGAGTTGTTCAAGAGTTCAGAATTCAGAGAATTCGGATAGTGCTGAAAATTTTAGTTGATAATATACAACAGAATGTAGACGTATGAAATAGGTTTGAGAATAATCTCTGTAGAGTACGCAAGTACTTTTAACTCTCTTGCACCTGGATTTTCTATGGTTTTATCAACTGCAACCAAACAGTAGTGATATGGTCAATATGGTTATATAAAGAGAGAGATAAAGGTATATGTGTATCTTTCTTTTTTTCAACAAAGTTAAAGACTATGCGTTGTTATTTTGTTCTATGCGCATTTTTACTTTGCTGGACAACCAATGCTCAGCGATCGCCTCCATTTGACGTGCGAATTAATCACTACAAGGTTGGGATCACTCATGATTTGATCATCAATACGCCACGGCCTCGATTCTCTTGGAAAATTCCCGTTTTGGATGAAGCGTGCCAACGAAATGTCCAACAAACAGCGTATCAACTACAGCTGGAATCGACAACACTATCACAGCGTTATAATCAATTCAAATGGGATAGTGAACAAATCGTGTCGTCACGATCGACTCATGTTCCGTATACTGGTTATGTTGATCTAATGCCAGAAACAAACTACCGTTTTCGTTTGCGAATTTGGACCACAATATCAAAGCAACCAAGTGAGTGGACTGATTGGATTCGATTTCGGACACCATTATTTAATCTTCACGAATACGTGATAAACAATGCAGATCTCCATTGGATTGGTTCGACAAAAATTAATATGAATGAACTGAGAAAAGAATTTATGGTACCAAATACCAGTCCTATTCGATCCGCAATTACGTACATATCTGGTCTTGGATATTATGAACTTTATCTAAATGGTAACAATGTCGATCCGAGTCGAAAGCTGGATCCAGGCTGGACGACATACGAGAAACATACATTTTTTGTATCTTTCGACCTGACGGCAAACATCACGGTTGAGATAGTTTTCGAAAATTTATTTGTTATCATTGCTGCTTTGCTATAGGTTGGCATGAATGCTGTGGGAGTCAAGCTCGGTAATGGTTGGTATAGTCAAGAGTTACAGAAGCAATCAAGCTATGGTAAATGGAATAAGATATTGCCCAGATAGTACTAGTCTCTTTCACTCTATTATAGGCCCTCCTCGTCTTCTTTTCATCTTAACTATAACTTTTGAAAACGGTGAAGTAATGCAAGTTTTCAGCGATCAAACATGGACGGGTCGTACAGGTTCAATTTTGTATGATAGTGTTTATAATGGTGAATTTTATGATCGTCGAAATGATCGTCTTGATTGGGCGCGAGTAGGATTCAACGATCCACTGTCGGCTTGGATTATGCCTGAATTGATGCCATCACCACTGAATATTACACTCAATGGTCAACTCATTCTGCAGGACATGTTACCAATTCGAGCCGGATTAGATGCGTTGCATTTTGAAACAAGTCAAGAAAATGGATATTTAAAAACTGACGATATAGGAGAGATCAAGGGTGCACTATTAACTGATCGTGGAAGCGGTGTGTTGAAACCTGTGGCCATGTGGCAACCAACTATCGGTAGATCTTATTCTTTGTTACAACGATACACGCTAATCACTAAATGTATTTTAGGAGTTTACATGTTTGACATAGGTCAAAATATGGAGGGATGGTGTCGAGTCAAATTGCGTGGTGCACGAGGTGCAGGTGTTTACATTCGTCATTCCGAAATATTAGCACAACCATTGATGTCCACTGGGTAGAATCTGAAATGTTACGTATTCGATTCAGACTCGTTTATTTTTAGCCAATCCTACGGTGGTATCAACACAGAAAGTCTTCGTAGTGCTGCACAAACTGACATCTACGTACTGCGCGGTGATCCAGCCGGCGAAATCTACGAACCAACGTATGACTTTTCTGACAGGATCACTGTTACTATCTTCTTTTTCTTCATAGTTTCACTGTTCATGGCTTTCGTTATCTGTCTGTTTCTGGCTCACCAAATCCGTTGACAGTCGACGACATCGAGTGTCCTGTAGTACATAGTGAGACAACACTGTTAGGTCACTTTGCCACGAGTAATCCTGTCGTCAATCAAATTCAGCACAACATCCAATGGGGCCATCTAGATAATATCATGTCGATTCCTACAGCTTGGTAAGTCATTAGATTTAGGAGTGAAAACAAAAGTTATATAATTCTTGCTGTAATAGTTCTCAACGCGATGAACGCACAGGATGGACGGGTGATACGGCCCTATCAGTAGATGAAGCTTTATACAATTTTGATTTGATTAAATTTTATTTGAACTATCTCAATTTGCTCATTGATCTTCAATTGGCCAATGGAGCTATACCTGATGTAGCACCGGGAGGTGGTGGTTATCCAGCTGATCCCAACTGGGGTACTGCATTACCTACGATTACCTGGCAGCTCTACCGTCATTCCAACGACAGTCAAATTCTAGCTGATTACTATGATCATATTCGAGCTTATGTGGAAAATGTTCGCAGCGGTTATAACAACACAGGGCTTGTCAATCTTGCCTATCAGTTTGGTGACTGGGTTCCACCGCCACCTTATCCTCAGACAAACGTACATTTGGTTGCATCGTTCGGTTTTCTCCATGATGTCTTTCTTTTGATCAACATGTCTCAAGTGCTCGGCAAATCCAGTGATACACAAGCTTATTCAACATTCTATCAACAGCTTGCCGAGGAGTTCCACCGCGTCTTCTTCACTAGCTCGTCTAATTTCTATGCCGATGGATCACAAGCGGCACAAGTACTGGCTCTAGCATTACCAAATGTCGTGCCGGCAAGTGTGCGAGCCGTGGTACTCGCTCATCTTACCACTGATATTGGTCAAAAAGGCAATCATGTGACCACAGGTATCATATCCACCGCGCAAATCTATCCAGTATTATCTGACAATGGTCATCACGATTTGGCGCTTGAATTGATCTCGTCGACAACTTATCCGTCTTACGGTTATATGTTTACAAATCCTTTCGAAAATGCGACCACGGTGTGGGAACTCTGGAATTCACCGTCTGAAGGACCCGGAATGAATTCACGCAATCACGTCATGTTTAGTAGTGTCGGTGCGTGGTTTTATTCGCATTTAGCCGGCATCGATCTGTCTTCGAATATGATCACGGTTCGACCTCGAATGGCATCCGAAGTTAAAAAGCATCTTATGGCCAAAGTTAACTGCCAACTGAGCACATTGTACGGTATCGTTCATGTTTCTTACACGCGTGATGAACATGACACAATTGCCAATTCAATCTTGTTGCGTGTCACCATACCACCAAATGTGCGCGCTCGTGTCATCTTCGAGCCATTGTTTATCGGTAGCCATAGTGTGACATTGATCGAAGGTAACAAGGTCATCTGGCCGGCAAATACTAGTCCTACTAATCTTGAACAGTTTGAAATCGAACGAGATATCACGACAGGACTGATGACGGTATATGTTGGCTCGGGCCAATACGAATTTCAAGCTGTATGGCAATAGACACTTCCTCGAAGAATACTGTGAATAAATGATTTTTTTAGTCTCTGATGAGTGTACTAGATCAACAATGTAAAGTTACATCGAATATTTCATTTTTTTTTCAACTTGTACAACATGAAAAATAGTTAGTGAATAGTCATGGCCCTATATTTACAGAAACATCGCTGTCATGATATTCGACTCATTAATCATAAAAACTATTACGCTCTCGAAAACTAACCTGATTGAAAAATTTTCCAAAGAATATCATATTAATCACCTTACGCTGCCTTCCATCTCCTTGTGAACTGATAATGTGATCAGAGATGTGCGAGGCAGCAATTTTTGATGCCCCACGGGACCCGCTTCGTGAGGTTTGCTAACCCCGTCCCACCTGTCTCCGTAGGTAATTTCGTTCATCTCCTCTCCGCCTCGTCCGCCCCGTCCGTATTGACCCGTGGATGTTTCGGTTAATAATCGACTTTTTCTTTAGTAGTTTGTTTTACATAAATAATTTATTTATCAAAATAATGTGTTTATCATAAGAAAAAAATATAGGACAATGTCCCACTTTAAGATTTTAAATAAGCAGCAGCAGATCGAACCAGTATCATATCATTCACCAGTGATGGATTAAAATTACTTCTCCTTTCAGATATCCTAACACCAGCTGAACTGAATTCACATCTGACTGCACATGAAGCAGCAAGAATACAACATACCATTTTTGCCAATATCGATAAATTGGGCAATAAACTTGCCTGCTCTTTCCAAAAAATAAAGAGATTATCATTCTCATCAGTGAAGTATGTGCATTTTGTTGACTTCACGAAGAAAAAACAAATAGGAACCAAGGGGAAAAGTGCTGGCACCCAACACCGTGGTACTTTAGCACCTTTGACGACTTTTCCGCTATTTTAACTGCTTTCTCAGCACCTTGTGGTGAAATTTAAAGAACAGAATCAAGTCGTCATATTTTACGATAAGGTACTGAGAAAAGCAGTTAAAATAATGGAAAAGTCGTTGAAGGAGTTGTCGATGCCGAAGGTGCTCATAGTGAAATGCACTGCGGATGCTTATTGGATACCGAAGGTGTCGAACAGGTGCCGAGCAGGTGCTGAGTACCAGCACTTTCTCCCTTGATAATGAAAAAGACAAAGAATGAACCAGCTTCATTATGATAGGTCCAGAATGATCAACCAATCGATGCATTTGAAATCACATGCGTAGAATAACGATATCTGTCAATTATTTCCAGCGATCCTCTATTGTGCCCCGAAAAAATTCCTTACCCGCCCGCCCAAGGGCCGAATCCTTTTAGCCTGAATCGCACCCGTCTCGGCCCGCACATCTCTGAATGTGATGAAGGAAGAGGATTGGATACAGAGTTAATGGTCTCTTGGTAATTGATTCTGTTCCATATCGAACAGTTACTACCACAGCAAAAATGACAGCACCATTAGCCTTTTGTGCAATACCTACATGTATACAACTAAAATTTATGTTCGAACGTATCGCGTATAGTTCATCCTTGATTGATGGTGACACACTGATCAGTGTTATCATTGATGTTTACATAAGATTATTTATATTTATCAGACGACTAAAATGTTTTACAACTTTGATGCTGCAATAATCAGAATTACCAGCTGACATATGAAACCTACATTTTTTAGTGTAGAAGCTATTTCAGAGTAAACATGTTTTCACTATGAATTTGCATAAAATCGCACATTATCTTTTCAAAATGAGAGATCAACATTCATTATAATCAAATCATGCAGTATCATTACGTATTCCTATACCATAATGCCCCTCATCAATGCTGCTGATGAACTTGTTAATTCCCTTTTCGTATGCTTACGAGAACCTACAGGTCGATTTCCTGTAACCAAAGGCGTCTTTTCTGCTCCAAATGTGATTGCAACCTGCATTAAATCCGGTAAACTAGACAAAGCCTCGAATGAGTATTGGATATGGAAAGTTCTTGACGACGTAACGAGCAATCGATTTCTTCTGTTACTTGATCAATGGTCGATTCAAACAAATATCTCTTTATAAGACGAAAATTTGACGAAAGGACAATCTTGCAGATTGACGGTAATTAAACCAAAACACACATCAACGAGACAATCTTACGATCAACATTTCTTTCGCCAATGGGAAAACTTTATTACGCCGAATTTATCATCGCGTTTTAATGGAGGGTGTGAATATTGATTTGATAACCCGAGATTCCATTATAAAGCTTCAATCACTGGTTCACAATCAACTTAGTGCTAATATTTTTGTGCCAATGATTTCATATTCATGGTCAGTTTGTGGTTATTTTCAACCCAAATACCAATCATTTTTGAAATTGAGCGATGTTTATTTTAATTTTATGGCAGATCAATGTGCAAGAAGAAGCTTATTGGTTATCCGTTTATTTGCTATAGCTACTCAGTGGAAAATATTCTAATAAAATTCAGATCATTCTTTGAATAATCCGATTTTTCCAGAAAAATTTGATTTAAAATGATTTTCATTCTTGTCTGAACATTAAAAAAATCTTTGTTTGAATCATTGAAATCAGTTATTCAGGTTGCAATCAGATTTCAACTAAATTTCTGATTCAAACAATTGATTTCTTCGATTTCAATCACAAATCAATCATAATCCGGATGATGGTGCAGAATAATCGGGTTGATAATCTTGATTATTATTACATGGTTTGCTTGATTTAATCCTAAAATTTTCCACTGGGTCGCTGTTCATATAAAAAATGTTGACCATCTTCTTCGTCGAACACTTCTCCGCTTTTAATTAGGATGAGCTTCGTGAATTCAAATCATGGAATTTCTTACTCTGTTTTGTGTTTTGTCATTGAAACAATCACCACTGTTATTGAAATTTGAGAAGACCTTGACCGATGTAATTTGCATTACAAAGCTGTTCGATCAGTTGTTGCTTACTTACTTGAGCGAGAGCATAGAAGCTTTATATACGTATCCGAAATAGAGGGTTAATAATTGATTGTACCTTTATTCTGTAGACGACGGATGGCGATGACTTTTTCTGTCTTTTTTGCCGGTGCTTGAGTTAAGTCGATATTTAGCTTTATTTGCACGAATGAAATCGAGAAACCCGTACATTTAACCATGTCTAGGACACGCAGTTCTCATCGTATACTGGCTCAGTCTTTGAATATTTTTTTGAAAGAAAAATCGGCTAGTCCTAACAGCCAAAATATTTCAAGATCGTCAACTACTTTGGCAAAGTTCGCATTTCTTCGGTTCAACCAATACCGATAGCATATTCATAATTAGCTTGGCTGGTTTGACTTTTCGTTATTGAATAAGTACTACATTGTAAAAAATAATCGTACTTAAAAGAATGATAAACAGACGTATGTTTCAAAAGAAAAAGAATGATTTTTTTCGAAGAAGTCACTTGGATCATTACTTCTTGCTTATTGTAATAGTTAAACCATTGTTCAAGTAGAGTAGAATGCTTGGAGCATCTTTATTTCTCTACCTATATACTGGATGAAATGAAGCCATAGCTTTCTTTCACCGCTGGTGTTCAGCTACATCCTTCAAGCGCGACAACTTGCTCGTACTCTTTTGCGTGTAGAGAATGCGTTCTTACACAGTTGTAGTTGAGGTTTTATTTCCTTTATTCTCTTCTGTTGTATCAAAATAAAAGTAGAATAGCAGAAGAGAGGACATTGAAAACATAGAAGATTGGCTAACCATTAGAACTTGTCTATAAGTCTATAAGTGAGAACATGGGTACCAGTCTCACAGTAGTACTATGACTTCTCGTCCAGCGAATTTTCCGAAAAAATCGCGTACGGTGGCACAATACGTTTTGTAGAATTGCTTTTACATTACAGCGTAGATTCAAATAGTCGGATAACTCAGATATCGAAGTAAAAACAGTTCTACTAAACGTATTGTGCTACCATGCGTAACGATTCATTTTTTAGAAAATCCGCTGAACAAGCGTTTTTATACCACTAATGTGAGACTGGTACCCATACTGCTCTACAGGCATATAGACAAGTTTTATTTATTTATTTTGGTAAACTTCTATGTCGATTTTGTGTGTGTTACGGTATGAAATTAATTACAAAATGTATCTAACAAAGGAAATAAAATGGACCAGACTTTTGATGTGGTTTTTTTCATATGATTGAGTGCTCGATCTTTTGTAGCTATGAACTTTGAAAAGAACACATGGATAAATCAGTGGAAACTCTACCACATGCGTGAAAAAGTGTTTATTTTTCATTACTGATATCATACAATGATAGCATAGATAAAATGAGAAACGATCACAGATCTTCTTGGAGGAAAAGGTCCTGACTAGCAGTTTATCCAATAAGCTAGGGTAGGACACTCTCACCTGAATTCATTCTAAAGACAATATAAACAATCTTAGAAAATTCTTTGTGTAAAAAATGGATTTAAATCACTAATGTTTATTGGGATGTAGTCTGCTCTTTTAGGTGGAAATAGATTGAATATTCTCGATGAGGCCATTTGTGGTGAACTGGATCTTTTTTTCTTATTTTTTAAACCAAAGGGGTTGAACTCATGTTTCATAGCTACAATTACTGTATGTTTCAAAATTTCTCAAAAAACTGAGTGGATTTTCTACAAGGCTTTGATAAGGGAATTTAAAAAAATAGGCTTAAGTCAGCACAGATGGTCTCCAAGAGTAGAAAGCAATTGTATGGTACCTATTACCTCTTAAAGGAGCAGACTAAACCCCAATAAATAGTAGTGGTTTACACGAAAATATTATGATATTATTTAGATTCTCTTCAGAAGAAGTTCATTGGACAAGTTGCAGGGCTAGAACCCTCATCCCTGAAGAACACGTTTCCAAATCACTGTATGATATCAGATTTCTAAAATAAAATCGTTTCTATATTATGGTAGACTTTCCATGGAATTACCCAGTGCTTGACGCAACTTTTTCTCATTAAAGAAAATTAGCGTTCGAGTTTATATGAAAAAAGAGTGTTCAGAATTAAATTTATGATAAGGGAAGTAACAAACATGGGGATGCAGCCAAATATCCTTTGGTTACTGCAGAGGCGGTATTGATCTATTAAAAAAAAACCAAGATTATGTCACTATCCAACGCTGAAATGTAAAATTACGAAATAATTTGGAAAACTTTGCAATGCAAAAATAACCACCAAAAAATAAATGCTCAAAATGTAAAATCTCTTTTACACTTGATTTTCATTCTTTTCTTTTTTCTCATCTCCATATTGGAAGATACACGCCTTCTTCCTCTTCTGTTTCTTTCTTGGCTATCATCATCATGTGCAGTCTGGCATTTCTCCCGACTATGCATCATATTGCTTTGACTTTAAAGACTTTTTACGATCTTATTTTCTATTTTTTCTTTTAAAGCAAGGCAAATATACCGTTTTTGTTTTTGTGCCTTCTATACTCGTTGAGTGAGGGTGAAGAAAAAATAATAAACGGAGCTGATAAGATATCATTCTCTCTCTCGCTCGTTTGACGTAGAAGAGCTAATTTCTAAAGTATCACATTTGAGTTTCGAACCAAGAAATAAAATGGAAAATCTACCCGTCGAACTATTAGAGAAAATTTTTCTACACTTCAACAATTCTCTTCCGGAACTGCTCTCCATCTCAACGGTCAGTCGTCAATGGCACTCATTGATAACTGATGATGAACTCTTTCTCAACAAATGGATACAGCGCCGTTTTGCACGTCATCCAGCCATTCAACTGACCATGGAAAAGAGTTATTGGAAAGAGAGGGAAATTGGCTTTGACATACCCCTTTTTCCATGTCCCCTATCCTCGCCGCGCTTCATAGTTAAACCTGAATCTAAATATCGCTCGTATTCCATTCCACCTATTCAAGGAGATTATTCTCTCGCCTTCTGGATTTTCAATCGTTATGGCGAAGGTACGTTGCACTTCCAAGTAAATTCGAAGTTGACTGATCAACTACTTTGGTTCCAATATAACAAAAACGATAATTCTGCATATATTGAAATTGGAGATATGAGTTATTCAGCAAAATCTTTGGATCTTGGTTCATCTTATCGGTGGTGCCACTTCGTTGTCAACGTTCGCCAGGGCGGCAGCGGAGAAGTTTCTCTCTGGTGCAATCACCTTAAGTGTAAACTGGAACAAAACAATTGTTCTATGCATGCCCCAAAAGACGGGGATTTTATCGAGGTAGAATGCTCTTACAGGTTCTGGCTAACTCCACTGGTGGACATTCGTCTCTTTCCCTTCTGCCTTACAACAGTAGAGATTTATTCCGTTTATGAACAAAAACGCACTTTCGATCTAGTGGAAGTTGGCGCTGGTCGAAAAAATTTCTTAGAGTGGCGGAGTTTCAAAGAAGACAACTGCGACCGGTTTTGTCCGAATTATACGGACTCTTCAGACGATTGAAATCTGCATAAATAAATTATACCAAACTAACTTTAAAAGACTTAATTAAAAATCTTCCAAAAACTAATTTGAATAATTATATACTCATAATTAGCAGATAGTTCAATTCAAAACGGATGAGTTTGAGGGGTGTGAGGGTGAGTACAGCTAACATAATCTAGATTTCACTGCAGCTATGCAAGTCATCAGATGACAATATAATTCTATATGATTTCGAAAAATCAAAAGTATAAATTATAAACTGTTATATATTCAAAATAATATATAATGATAGTATCAAATCTTAGTGGTGAGAACTATTTCTACAAAAAACTATAGAGTTTTTTACTTTTATCGAATGATCTGAAAAAAAGTAAATATTTATTTATTTTATGCTTATAGTTGGTGAAATTATTTTTACCTTATATTTTTAATAAGTTGTGTTTCTTTTCTTTTCATTAGATGGAAAATTAGCTGTGATTTATTTGAAAAGTTGCAGGGTTTGATAGCTGAATTATTTTGTATTGCAATTTTGAATGTAATTGGAATAAATTGTGTCTGGAATTATAAAAGAAGTAGTAGGTGATAAAAGGAAAATGAAATATTATAAAATATTTATAAGAAGTAGTTTTTCTTGTTTATTATTTGTATTGTGAGTTTGAATTTCTAGAAAGAATATTGTTCTAAGATTCAAATTGTATATTTGATGTTTTCGTTTATAAAATTTTTCTTTTGTAATGATATATGATTCTAATAATATAATTTTTGGTTTAGAAAATTTCTATATGAACATTAGCTTGTGAAAGGATACTGTAGATGTTTAATACATAACAAACTAGAATATAAGTTATTTATTTCAATCAACTATTAATAATATAATTCGATTTGTATTCAAAACAAAAAGAAAATTCAGTAGAAGATCTGTATATTATATTAAGTTAAGATGTGTGGTTGTGTATGAATTTGAAAATTTGGTTGAATGAATAAATAAATAGAAATTGAAGTAAAGAACATTTAAGAAAAAAATAGATTATATATATCTGTTGATGCTGATGTTGAGGAATAAATATTGAATGTGATACATGTTGCTGGAGAAGCTCCTCTTAATATAGTGTTGATCAGAGAGTTATCAATTCATAGTTATTTATCCAGTATCATTGCTCTTCGGATAGATCAGTTAAGTGTTGTTTTTACAAATGTTTTTGATTAATAGTAGTTATTTCTTTGATGAATCGGTTGAAAACAATTGACTAATATCAAATAGATAATAACATTTGTATATATATAGAATAAGGGTTCTCTTTGATCACAAAAGAAAGTTATTATCTTTTTCTCTCTCAACATTTCTTCATTTGTTAAAAATATAACAACAGTAACATACACGTTTTCTCAACAAATACAAGTGTCAATCGTGAAACAAAAAAAAATCCTTTTTTCCATTCTACTTTTTTTGGCTTTTTTTAAAGTTAGTTTTAGATTATTCAAAAATCGAATATCTTGTTTTGTCGTCTTTGATTCAACTTATTTTAAAAAGTATGAGGAAAAATCAAATAAGATTTTCTTTTTCTATTTTATGTCTTTTATTTTAAATAATGATCATTTCATTACTACTATTACTACCATCAACAACAACACAAAACAACGGTATGATTTAGTAATTATTTTCATTTTATCTTCTTTTTTTTAGATGTATTTTCTTCCATGTTTACTGTAATCGTCGTCTCTTTTTTATGATGAAGATTACTTCAGTAGAACTTGTGTTTCTTTTAAGAGAATGTAACTTTTAGAAAGGTAATAAGTAGGCTATCATTTAAGTGGTCAGTAGAATAAATAAAATGGTCAGTAAAAAAATATATAAATGATCAGTGAAAATGTTGAATTGACAGTAGTACGATGGTCAGTAATTAATCGTAAAATGGTCAGTTTTTTATACATAAGTATCAGTAAAAAATTCGGATTTGATAAGTAAAAATACAGATTTTACTAGTAAAAGAAATGTGTTTAGTCGTATAAGGATTAATTTAGTATAAAAAAAATTAATTTTAATAAATGAAAAAATCAAAAAGGAAATGAGATCAAATCCAAAAGATCATTCAATAAAAATTCAAAGAAAGAAAGGAGAAAAGAAAGTGAAACTTCAATTATTGCATCAGCAAGGTAGGTTTAGCCTTTGCTGGTCTACTTCTTTTTTTCTTTCTCACTGATCGGCGCTATTTTTAATACCAGTCGTTTTCAATATCCCAAACGAATGGCCACACCGACAACGTGTTTGTATATGTAGTTCTTTAAAAAAAAAGCTGAAAAGTTGCATGTTGACGTCTAAGAATCTGAACCATAGTCCATTTCCAAACATCAAATAATTTTCGAATTGATTAAAAGTTGCCAATTTTTTATTTATATGTTTATTTAAATGGGCTTGGATAATTGACTGTAAATCACAAATCAGAACACAATATTATTTTGAAACATAATTTGGAAGGCAAACTACGTTGTTTTATGATTTACCATTTTGACATGATAGAGTCCATAATTCCAAAGATATTGTAGATTTTATGACACATTTTTGCATTAACTGAGCAAGAGCCTCATTCAATTGACCAGTTATGGACAATATTTGAAGCTATTGCCAAAAACTTTGAGAAAATATTACATTCTTCAAATGTTTCATCATCTTTAATTAGTTTATTAATTATCTCTAAAATACTGTTTGTGGTGATGAGGATGATACTCTCACACATTTCGATTTTAATACTCACCCTTTAATTTAATTTACTGATTTTTATATATATAACGAACCAAATCAATTTATAACTGACCATCTAAATAATTTACTGATCGTTCATTTTTTACTGATCACTCATTTATTCTATTGACCATTTTATTTATTTTACTGACCATAAATTATATTCCCCTCTTTAATTGCTGAAAGTTTCACGCCAAACTGCTTATGTTTTCTGAGGGGCCGATTTGAACCCAAAACGTCCCCCGTCCTTTGGGAGTGACCATCCATAATTATTCATAGCGAAACAGACACCTATATCTTCAATGTTAGCGATGAATTTATACAACATTGTTTTAAGTCGACGCATATAGATCCAAAATACCAACCAGAAAATTCTCGAAATATGATCTGAGATGCAAGTTCTGTATAGTTGAAAGATTCAAGAGCTAATCTTTGCTATCGTATGTTTTCTTGACCTTCGCAGACAGATAGAAAGTCATTTTTTTTATGTAATCCTCTCTACAATCGAGCGAATTAAAATGATTTCACAAAAGTGAACGTAAGTTGTGCTTGCAAAGATTGCAATGGGAGAAATTACAGTAATCTTGAATACTAGAAAAATAAACTATTTCAGACATTAGATTTTGTGTTTCGATCTTTCATTCATTTCATGTTAATATCCTGCTAATCCTCAGAAAACATCGAAAATTCTGACAATGTTTAATTTACTGTTTCAATCTTGAGACACTGTCGAGTGGACATCAGTGTCATTTTATTTCATTACATTGAATGGAGATTTCATTGAGAGAAACTAGTAAATGTAAATTTTCGTTTTCTTGCCACTTATTTATACACTGTACGAATACGAAGGAACAAGGCAAATCGTATTAGTGTGCACTGTTACTGCGTTAAATAATTCGTTCTTGATGTGATCTTTTTGAATTGATCTTTCTGCTTCGTCGTGGTTTCAATTCAGAGTGAAAATAAAAATTGTCAAATATTCTAGTTCTCTATAGGTTAGATATATTAAAAGTCACTTTAAAATACAACTTCTGAACAGAGTTCATCATCACAGTTCAATGTCAATCTTATTATCCATCAGAAGCCAATCACTAATTTGGTGTTTTTCTTCGCAGTTTCAATCACCTGTTGTATGGCTTCATCAATTTCATTGCCGCCAAGCGAGAGTTCAGTAAGTGTCTATGAGAAAAAATGAAGACGAAATACAAAATATGAAGAGAGCAAGATACTTACTGTGTTATTTCGCAAAGCATGAGCAAGATATTGAGCCCCTTCATTTCCGATTTTATTTTCATATAAGCTGAGTTTGCTGAGTGTCTATGTAAAAGAGTGAATATGGATATGATAAAGATGAAAAGAAGCAGATGTTCACTGTGTTTTTCGATAAAGCATCAGCGAGATATTGGACCCCTTCATTTCCGATTTCATTCCCATAGAGGTTGAGATCGATAAGCGTCTGTGTGAAAAAGCGACGAGTCAAATGCGAGAGATGAATAAAGAAAGGCCTTTACAGTATTGTTTCGTAATGCGTCAGCTAGCTGTTGAGCTCCTGTGGCTACGATCGAATTAAATGAGAGATCAAGCGTGGTTAAAGTCTGTGAAAAAGTAAACATGGAAATGATGAAGATAGAAACAAAGGAAAGTCGTTCACCTTGCTATTTTGTAAAATACCAGTCAGACCTTGGATTGCTTCGTCTCAGAGTAGATCGTACGATAAATCAAGTTCGATGAGCGTCTAAGTGAAACAGTGAAGATGGAAATGCGAGGCACGAAGAGAGAACGCAGTTTACCTTATTATTTCGTAGAGCATCAACTGTGTACTGAGCTCCTATAGCGCCGATTCGATTAGCGCGAAGATGAAAATTTGTGAGCGTCTATGTAAAAAATAACAACGATGAACACAAGAGAGATGAAGGAGGAAAAAGGTTAACTGTATTATTGCGTAAAGCATTAGCCAGAACTTGGGCTCGTTCTTCGCTTTCGATTTCATTTTTCCAGAGATCAAGTTCTCTGAGTGTCTGTGAGACCATAAGATAATGAAAATGTGAAAGATGAAGAAAGAAAGCATTTTACAGTGTTATTTTGCATAATATTGGCTATATCTTCAGCCGATTTCTCTCCGATTTCTACGCCGCCAATTATGAGTGTTTTCAGTGTCTGTATGATAAAATCAAGATAGAAACGAGAAAGACGAAATGAAAACGAGACTTACCGTATTATTTCGCAAAGCATCAGTTACAGATTGAGCGCCTTCGCCTTCGATTGTATTGCTCACAAAGCTGAGTTTGGTGAGTGCCTGTTTGAAAAAGTGAAGAAAGAAATGACAGAGATGAAGAGAGAAGGAGACTTACAGTATTGTTTCGTAAAGCGTCACCCAAATGCTGAGCGCTTTTGTTTTGAAATTCACTGTTCGTGATTTTAAGTGTAGTGAGTGTCTGTAACAAAGGCAAAGATGGAAATCTGGGTGATAAAGAAAACACAAGGTTCACTTTGTTATTTCGTAAGATCTCAAATAGAGTATGGGCGACTTTGTCTCCAAACTCTATACCACTGAGCTCGAGTGTGCTAAGTGTCTGTGTAATGGAGTGAAGATAGAGATGAGAAAGATAAAGAACAAAAATAGATCTACCGTATTATGTTGTAAAGCACCAGCCAAGTATTGAATTTTTTCTACTTCTGTTTCTGTGCTTGTGAAGCTGAATGTGGCAAGAGTCTGTATGATCAAATGAAGACATAAGTTAGAGGTATGAGCATGGAAAAAGATTCACCGTATTCTTCCGCAAAGCATCAATCAAATGTTGAATCCCTGCATTTCCCACTTTATTGCCACAGAGACCAAGTTCGGTGAGTGCCTGCGTGAAAAACTAAGATAGGTAATATATATGAGGAGAGAAATAAACTCACCGTGCTATTTCCTAGAGCATCAGCTAAGTGTTTAGCTGCTTCGTCCGTGATTGTATTGCCCATCAAAGTGATTTTGCTGAGTTTCTATTTGAAAAAGTGAAGATAGATATGCGAAGTATGAAGAAAGAAAGAAAGAGATTTACTGTGTTATTTTGAAAAGCACCAGCAAGGTGTTTGGCAGCTTCGTCGTCGATTTTACAAAACATGAAGATGACTTCGTTGAATATCTATATGAAAATGTTATTATTAGAAATGCGTGAGAGATACATATAAGTAACACTTGTTCAATGATAAAACAGAGGCGCTAACGATGATACAATGCACCGAATGAATAACAACTCGTAAATAACAAAAATTTGTGACAAAATCGCGTAGTCACGATATTTACACACCTTGACATAAGTAAATTTAGTTTTGATTTATTTTATGTTAACTAACAATATCCTAGTGCCTTGGTTTAGATTTGATTCTGTCTACAATATGATTAAGCACTGATAGAAATTTCTCTGTTATGCCTGTTAAGCTTCTGCAATCATGAGTTAGAAATATATTTTGTCAGGAGCCCGTAGAAACTCTGGTCCAGATCCTGACGAAGCCTGTCAGGATTTCTGAAGAAATAAGCAAATGTTCGTGGAGCAACATTGATTGGGAAGCCAAGGTGCCAATGGATGCAGGACAGACTTCAGTATTTTGAATGATTGTTAAAATCATTGAAAAAATTCACAGCAACCCATATCAGAAAAGATATTAAAATATAGCAGGTCAAATAGATGTCTTAAATTCTTCATTTTCTTCTTCTTGATAGTCAAAATTTATTTGCTTACCTCGCTTTTTTCTAATTTATTGGCAGCAATAATCATGTCTTGTTCAGATAATTCTATCAATGTCAGTTGCGGCGAATCACCATTTTCAGAAAACATTTGTTCAACGTCGACTTTGGGACATATCGAGTTATCGTTCGATTCTTGTTCTAAAATGCACACATGATTAAGAAATCCTTCATGTGAAAGAAAATAAGGAAGAAGAGACAAAACTAACTTTATCTCTGTTAAATGTATATATGATCGATCATAAGTTCTTAAAACTAGCCTCCAACGAAACTGTGTTAGATAAATCCTTACACTTTACAGAAAGGCTAGGCATTCAGCTCTACACTCAGCAATATACTGTTGCTTTTCAGTAATACATTTAATACGTAAAATGATTACTCAAACCACATGTACATACCTGAAGCCATTTTTAAGATGGAGAAAACAATGATGCAATGAATCTAAAATGAGCAGAGAACAACAATAAAATATTTTTAGTTAAAGATGAATTATATGACGTTAGAACTTTTGAAAAGCGTAAATATTGAAGATTCAAAAACACTCATCCACAAGTATTATACAATAAAAAAAGGAATTAGAAGAAAATCGCAGTATCTCTGTCACGCCCGTAAGGAAAGATCGAGAGTCGTAAATATTTGTATTGACCCGCTAATTATTGCATACAAGCATCTGATCACCACTATGCTAGTTTGCATGCCAACAACAAAGGTATGCACATCAGTGCTGTGGTTTTCGATACTAAGTTCAAGCCATATTTACCAACATTTTCGAACATAGCATCATTTAACAACTGCACTCAAAATTTGTAATCTAAAGTTACATTTCCATCTAAGGCCGATTTCCTGGTGAATGATGTTGCTGAATCTCTAGGAGTCAATGCGCGAAAGAAACGACTAAAATAGCATAGCACGTGTTCAATCAATATCTTAGATTTTAATGAAATTTTGTCAGTATGTAGTCCTATGTAAGATATGAAAATATTAAAAATTGCAGCTTCTAAAATCGTTCTCTTGTAGAGATATTCAATCTTCAACAGAGGCGCTTTCAGGCAAAAAATCACTGTGACCAATGCAGTACTTATGCATTGTATATATACTTTAAAACCACTCTCGGACAAGTTAACCGGTTTAGCGAGATTTCACAAGTCATGAATATCATCATCACCTTTTGATATGGATTTCTATCGTTTATGAACGACTTATGGACTTTCGCTTTGGAACTAAGTATCACTGGTTTCCAACTATTAGAAACAACTTTTAAAACCTTGATCTTTTGATTTTTTTTACTGTGCTACATGTTTGTTCAAAACTCAAATAGTGATTTGGTTAGGCAATCAAGTGCTCTATTATGAACATTATACATCATATTTTCATAGGTGGATTAAGAAAGAAAAAGTCCTAAACAAGAAAAATTGGCTTTTTCAAGTCTCAGAACTATTCACCAGAGTCATTTTAAAACACATATAAAAACTAATCAAATGGACAATTATCGATGGAGCAACTTCTGTGAAAGTCGATCATCGATTATCATCAAAATAGCTCATACATATATTTGAAAAGGTTCTGGTTCGGGTCAAAATCAAAAGATCAAGGTTTTAAAAATTGTTTCTGATAGTTGAAGGGCAGTGCTACTTAGTTTCAAAGTGAAAGTCCATAAGTCATTCATAAGTGATAGAAATCCTTATCTAAAGGTGACGATGATATTCATGACTCATGAAATCTCACTAAAGTGAGTTATTTGTCCAAGAGTGGTTTTGAATGTATATATACAATGCATGGGTACAGCATCGATCACAGTGACCTTTTGCCTGAAAGTGCCTCTGTTGTGAATTGAATATCTCTACAAGAGAACGATTTTAGAAGCTGTAATTTTTAATATTTTCATATCTTACTTAGGGCTACTTATTGACAAAATTTCATTAAAATCTGAGATATTGATTGAACACGTATTATGCTATTTTAGTCGTTTCTTTCATGCATTGACTCCTAGACATGGGGTTGTGCTGAATTTACTTTTTGCATAAACAACAGTCATAATAAAAATAGGAGGAGTACTTTTCTAAAGAGTTCTTGCGGATAATCATGCAAATGTTGCCTATACGACATATGAAAAAAAGTGATAAGATCGGTAACTATCGGTCGATCACCAATGGCCCTGGCTACATATAAAGAATAGTTTTCAAACAAAATTTTGTGGAACTTCTCAATTGTTGCTTTTCTCTATACGTCATGAGATTGAAAATAATAATGAATGTATATTCATACGAGAAAGAAAAATGTTGAATCGATGTTTACCTGCAGCGTTTACTATCCTGGCAACTGTATGTGCTTCAATAATGATTTATTCAGGTATTTATACCTGTAGCTCGTCAGTCACTCAAATTGCACAACATACTTCAATTTTTTTCTTTTCTACCTTAAAAATGTGGCAAATATGTATAATTTATTTTTCTTCCTTCTATTTTCTGTTGTTCTCTGTTTTTAACGATGAAAACAATTTTCAATCAATTTGCTGAATTAATATCAACAAATAGATGAAGTCACCAACGTTTTATATTCTATGAATTTGATGCATAGGAAATAATGTAAAAAGCTACTTATGGCTACTATAAAATTGAACTGCAGTATCTTTGACATTGTTTTTGATAGTGAGTACATATATTTAAAAATAAATAGATAGTATGTTACAATTCTAGTGTAGACATATTTTGATATATTTTTCTTCACGATACCTATTTTATAAAGAAAGTTGTATTTCATCCTTGAAGATGCTCTTCTGTACATAAAGTTCTCAAGTCGTTGCTAAGAAGCTTGGACAATATGATAATTTCAAGATTTGAACTAAAAACCTGCTTGATCATGACATATCACGCTTATTATTATTCAGTCTTACTCGTGAAAAGTGAGAGTAAGCTGATGGAGTTTATCTCATGTGAAGAATTACAACTAGGTAAATTTGAATATTTACGTCTCTTAGTTTATAACCTATTAGTTGCAAGAGAACATGACCTCGACTAAAGATCAGCCTGTCCTTATTGAAAAACAAAAAATAACTGATCTAGTCGACCATAGCATTTTGTTTAATGGACAAATATCAATTACTTTTCCTTTTATAGGTGCTTTACTCTTATTATAACTTCGCAATCAGGTGAATGCAAATGTTTACATCTCAGATTTGTTTTGCTTATTCATCACAAAAAAAGCATTACCTCAAACGAAGGTCACCATACACTTAATGGAAACAAGAATATAAATTATTTGGTCGACCTTAATATGTAATTCAACTGAAAAAATACATTAAGAAAAAATCGCCTAGAATGCTCTAATTATAATAAAAATTGAAACATGAGATCAGTATGAAATACTGAAATATCACGTAATTTGGCTACCAATTACGAAAGAAGAAGATCATACTAGATTAATACCAACAATATTTTCACATAATGACTTCACAAAATCGATAGTAAGCAAAAAAAGAACTCTAATTTATAGTGACTTGCATGCATCTCGTCAGACCCTCGTCAAAAGATATGCCGAGTTAATGCATATTTTTTGATATTTTCATTTTGTCGAAATAATTATAGTTCTGTAACATCATTACCTTGCTTTGATGCGAAGAAAATGACACAGACGTTATGTTTTATACAGTTTGAAGCAATGAATAATATTTGACATTTTTATGTCCTCAAAATCACATTCATGAAAATCTATATATGAAAATGATTACAGACCAGAAGTTTTACATTCTTTTTTTTTACCATATGAGACATTTCCAGAGTTTTTAACTGGAATTTTCGAAAATCAATGATGGTTCTACTAAGTTTATGACCCTGTACCCATTTTTAATGACAAAGACTTGACATAGTAAGTTGATGAGATATTATGAAAAAAGTATGGCAGGGCATGTTGTTTTATAAACTATAGCAAATGTAGAATGTTTGTATTTAGAAAGTTTTAATTTTAGAATCAGGAATTTTTCGATCTTATACAATCATTTTCAAGTATAAGCCATGATTTTCACCCATTTTACATAAAGTCAAGACCTTCAGAACATGGAGAAGTTATTTAATCGAAGCCATATTATACTTGGCTCAATTAAATATATATATTGTACAGAAAAGAATTTTGGGAATTTTAAAACAATCCGTTTTTGAACTGAATGGACACATAAAATAGTAAATGATTCAGTAGTATCACTTATCCAGTATGAGTTAAAGCTCACATATTAGACAACATTGATGACGCATACTTTGTCAGTGAAATACGGTAGTCATCTGTAATTGTTACTAACAGAACAAAGAAATTATCATAAGAACCACTTAATCAGCCTATAATATTCATTTTAATATTATTATTTTTTTATTATAAACATGAATTAGCACTAATCACGACAGTTTTAACGAAACAATATCGCTCAGTAACATTTTCAAATAGTATTCAAATGAAATGGTAAATAAGATAAAAAATTTTAAAAAACAAAAAAGTCAACATTAACAAAACAATAAAATGAATGAGTAAGAAATGGCTCGAAACAGAGAACAAGTAGACCAGAAAAAGAACGAAAAAAAGATTTTTTTTCTTTATGTCATCGTGACCATTGAAATATATTTTTCTAACTAGCGAGAGCTCGTACATACTGCACGGCTGTTTTTTCTTTAACGTACGACACCAAACCTTTAACCTTGGATCCAACACAGGCAACTACATACTCGACATTATGTACATAAGAAGCCTTATGCTACTATAGACTTATCCCCTATAGCTTTCCTCTTCCATAGCCTTATCCTGTTGTAGTCTAACCGCCTGGTAGCTTTACTTCTAACACCCTTAACCCTTTATAGCGTTATCCACTTGCGGCCTTATTCAGCCTTTAACCTTTGAGCCAGCACAGACACAAACTGAACATTATATACTAGGTGCGTAAAAATGTTTTTCCAGGGGAGTAACACTATAATTTTAAGCAGTATACATAACTAGTTTTATACCAAATTAGAGCGCGTCGAAAATGGGATTTTTTGATACTAAATCGTAATAGTTATCAAAGCTTTTTGATGTCGAACATAAGAAATTTTACGCCTTTTTATTATAAAAAGTTAAGGCCTTAATGATTCAACAATGGATTTCAGTATTTTCTTTTGATATTTTTACATGGTTGGATAGAGCTTGTCGAATTCTACAAAACTATATATACTAAAAACTTTTTAAGCCAATTTTCTAAGTTAAAAAAAAGTTACAAAACCATTTGGAAAATGCTAAAAAATGTTTAAAAAACTCATTTTTTTCATTTCAGAGAAAAATACCTTTTTCTCATTATTTTCACTAACAGAGATGTTTCGAAATGTAATCACTAGACGCAGTTTTTCACGCTGTATCCGGTGATGGCATTTCAAAACATTTCTGCAGGTGAAAATATTGAGAAAATGGTATTTTGTTTTATTTTAGAAAATTGGCTTAAAAATTTTTTAGTATGTATATTTTTGTAGAACTCGACAAGCTCTATCCGACCATGTAAAAATATCAAAAGAACATACTGAAATTCATTGTTGAATCACTAAGGTCTTAGTTTTTTATACCAAAAAGGCGTAAAATTTCTTATGTTCGACATCAAAAAGCTTTGATAACTCATACAATTTAGTATCAAACGATCCCATGTTCGACGCGCTCTAATTTGGTATAAAACTAGTTATGTATATTGCTTAAAATTATAGTGTCACTCCCCTGGAAAAACATTTTTACGCACCTAGTACATCTTTATCCCATATTTGTACACTTTGCCAGATATATATTGTTTGAACAAAAGTTTGCCTCGCCATGGTATCATTGTTTCGTCGATTGTAACAAATGCACCACGAATGTACGCAGACAAAAATCTGACTTTAAGTAAATCCAAAAGTGGTTTCAACTCGAGCAGTTTATCTTGATTCGAGTGGTACTTATTGTCATCCGAAAAATGCCAAAAATTGAGGAGTAATTCAAACCTATCTCTTGCCATTGTATTTCGAATGATAGCGGATCCATATAGATGACTGTTACTCCAGTAGTATTTTAATCTCGACATTTGCACTAATCCTATCTCGATAATAATTCCAAGAAACTTGAGCATCTCTACATCATTGGTTGGTGTCCATTGATGACTTCTTGATCGTCTGTGACGAAATAACGACAGCAATCGATGGACAGAATTGTATTATCTCTTGATGCAGAAGTTACTTCTTGGACGAGTCCATAATCTTCCATGAATTCTGCATCAGATTCCGGTTGTATTTCACTCCACACTGCCGAATCTAATTCGTCATCAGCATCTTCTTTTGTCAGAATTTCCAGACTCCAAGCTCATTCTAACGAAATCATCATCCAACGATCTCACTTCACTAAGTGAGCTAGCTCTTTCTTCTGTTTCAGATTCTTCGAACATCATGTGAATTTCAAAGAACGAAAGAATGCCGTAAGGAATTTTCCCCTTTAATTACAAAAGCATGACTCATGATATGATGATAGAAAGAAGACGACAATAAATAATCGATAGAAGGTAATGCAATGACAAATAGGTGCATTTATTATAAGTAGATTCTCGAACAGACTCAATATTTTGGAGAAAACTGAATCGCGTTGAATGTGTTAAAAGGTAACGAAGAGGATGATGTAATTATTCTGTTGCTATCGCTCACCATTTGCTTATTTGACGTAGTTGCACCAGGAAAGGCATTCATAACTGGAGCTTTTAAAATTCCTATCATCCTGTGACACCGCTGCAAGTTCTCTCATTGAATTCATCTCTTCCTAATGCTTTGCTCATGCTGTCACATATTCTCTTATAATGTGATCTTATCTGCATTTTTCTTTGTTTTCTATTCTGTTTATTTTTATGTGTGTGCAGCATCGACCAGTTTTTGTTACAAATAAATACGGCATGTATACGGTACCGTACACGACTACCGTTTTCAGGCCAAAAATCGCCGTATGTTTCCAACTGACTATCAAAGACGGAAAGAAACACTGATAAAAATATTGATATTCCAACGAAATAAAACGATTAAAGTATACAATTTTCCCATTTTCTTTTTTATAAAAATCTCATGTTGTACTTGATAGACAATAACGTAAACAAAAACCCAGTATTCCTGAAATCACGCTAACGTGTTACAAATAGATTAAAGTATTTGTCAGTAACTTTGAAAAAAATTTACGCGCCTATCGAGATATTTTGAAGAAATTGGGAAAATCGTATGAATTTTCTCTCTATACATCACAACTTGTATTGCCAATCATCCATCACAAAAGTACTAATACACTAAAACAGAAGCGTTAAATAAATTGTGTAATTAATACACATAAGCGAACTCCTCCGGAGGGTACGTGTGCAATAAGAACCATGTTGAACGTACCACGATACTCCTTATCACATACATTTTAGCACATTTCTCTCTGCTTAGAGTGCACCGCAATCGTGATTCCACATGAAAAACGTATTCTTTGTTGAATGAACTTGAGCGAATCTAAATGAAAATTATCCAATTTCTCATTTGCGATTTATTCAGTATGCAATGTGTTTTCACGTGGAATCATGATTTCCAAGCGCCCTCAACTAGACAGATATGTGCTGATGTGTGTGATAAAGATTTCCATGACATCCTCATCCTCAGGAAAGGATAAATATGTGTATATGTACAGTGATGCAAAATCTTGAAAAATTCGAGTAAAATATATCAATTCAGAGGATTTTTTCTTACAAAGATTTTATTCTCCAAGTTGAAACAATTCGTTAGAACATATTCTTCGATTGTTAAAGCCTATTTCGAAATGATTTTACTCTTCGACAACAAATTTCTCAAGGACTTTTGAATTTTTGATGAAATTTTTTCGATCTAAATTTCACAAAGACATTGTCATTGTTGAATAAAAATTCTTCAAGTCAGAACGTTTCACTCTCACAAGATGAACGATGAGCATTGCACTCCCATGAAAAATGAAAAATGCATAGATTTTCATCCAAATTTAGTCAAGCTCATGCAGCAAGAAATCTATTTTTCATGTGGAATCAGGATTTCCGATCACCCTCAGCAGAGAGATATGTGTATGTGATAAAGATTTCCGTATCACTCTCAGGAAACGACGCGTATGTTTATTAAATCTCTGTAAGAAATCATAAATGAAACTCGAGTTGGTTAACTTTTTCATAGAATCAATTTTTTTCAAATAATATAAAAAGCAAAAGTTCATGATTGGATATGGACGTTACTGATAATATTTTTCAAAAATCAGTCACAGAAAAGCAACTATATTCTTTCAATACTTAGAGTGATTCATCTTTTAGAAAATATTTGATGAATTATTCTTTTCATTTTATTTAAAACGAAGTATATAGAAGAAATAAAATAATTTTTCTAGTTTAACTAATCTCTTCAGTTCTCGTAAGGATATTTTATGTGGCTTTGAAACAAAAAGAATGAATGACAAATATTTTTATCATCTTTTTTTAATAATAATCTTATAATAGAGAAAATTTTTTTCTGTTCATCTCAGTTGTAAATTGTTCCGATCGAGAACATAAATCATTAATCATTTGAATTTGTTCTAATATAAAACATATATCGATGATCAGATTTTGAATAGTTTTAATATTGTCACATTAGATTTCCTCAGGCAAATTATTGAAATCCTCTTAATCTGCGGCAAATGACTTAGCAAACTGGTTAGTTTTACCCATTTAAAACGTTTTTCGAGCCGACTAGACCAAATCGATGTAATAATTTTGGACCTATTATAACTCTAGAAAGAGGAATATTCTTCTTCTTTGAATGATGATGGAACAAAGTTAAAAAGAAGAAGCTGTTTGGTCAAAATAGAAAAGTGGTTCTTTTGAGAAAATGCAATAGAATTTGCCAAATGATCATTCTAAAGAGAAAGTTTCATGATGATTTAGACTAAATATGAAATATTTATCATCATCTTCCAACGCAGAAAAACACAGAGAAAGTCGTGATGAGTAGTAATCTGATCGATGAAAACCAAACTAATTCAAACAACAAGATCAATTTGTAAGAAGCACAAGCGAAGATCATTAAATACAAAAAAAATAAGTTTGATACGATATGTACATTATAAATTAAAAGATTGGAAAATCGAATTTACAACATGTCAAATGAATAGCAAATAAAAGAGAACAAATACGAATTATCATTAATATCCTATTATAAAACAGATAGACCGATCTTTTTCTTCTTTCTCAATATTCAATTGTCTTTCTTTTGTATTCAAAAAGTGAGCACACTTTAGAATCGGTCAGTGCGTCCGGCCGACCGTTTTTACGATAACGCTTCACGATTACATTCGATTGAGCTGAAAGATTGTATGCAGAATTGTCTCATCAATATCTCGGTCGAGTTCGAAGATGAGACGAATCCGTCAAGAAATGGCTGAGTTATCGAAAAAATTGTCATTATTCCCTAGATCATCCCTCAGAGAGGTACAGGGATTTTTTCTCTGAATTATTCCCAACATATATAAATCGACTCAGTTTTTAACGCTGATTTCGAATATGATACTAATTTTGACTCAATTCGTAGTTTTTTAAGTGAAAGTTGCCTAAATATGTCTCTGGTGACTAGTAGTTTTCAGGTGTTTTAGATACATGATTTTGTCGCTACTAAAAAGAGTTATCAAATGGAATAAAATTCGAACTCGATAGCTATTTTAATGTTGGTGGATTACTATGAAAACTAGCTATAATCCGTGCAAGTTGCACGGTTTTTTTGGTTGTGGACGAAATATGATTAACGCGTGTTGTGTAATTTAAGATATGTGCGCAGAGGCCCGTTAGCATTACCTAGAAAACACCACGAGGAGGTGGGCGTGCCTTGTCTTGTATATACCATGGGCCAATATTAGACTTCGACTGTCATCCATATGAAACATAGAGTTGTTCGGGCCATATTAAAGACACCTCTGGATACCCCTTAAATGGCCCGAACATGTCCATGTTTCATCTGAGTAGTAGCAGAGAAATCCTTTGCTGAAATCTGATTGATCGAAAAAATTGACCAATGGGATAGGGATTATAAACTCATGTTAATTAAGTCAAAGCGTGGTAGAAGTTGTTGAGGGTTATCTTGAAAAGGTAGAAGAGCATCATAATGAGTATCGTTGTAACAAATACAAAATCTTAATTTATTCATAAATAAATTCACCGTTTTCCGAAGAAAATAAACAAAAACTAAAGAAAATCAAAGCGAGAGTTATTGTGTATAGTGAATATTTTTTCTAATCAATATTAATTTACAGACTCAGAACTTACCTAGACTAGATCAACTTAAAATTTTCAGATCTGGACTCGACGGGCTCTAATCGACCCATTCTTGGATAACTCATTTATCTTAGTAACTTTTTGAAGTACACATTACTCTCGGATTTAAATCCGAGATTTTCGCATTTATTTTCTTTTTATTTGAGAGAGAAAATTCTTTTCAAATCAAATAGAAAAGATCTTTTCTTAATAATAATCTAATGATTTTATCAATCCAAATCTTTCCTTTTCTTTTACATTTTTTCTAAATCAAATAAAGTTTTCATCTTCACTTCGATAAGATTTTATCTCAATTGAAGTGGGAAATATTTTCCACAATATTGAAAATCAAATTGACAATTTCGATTTTTTAATAAAATATTTGAAGAGAAATTACTTCGAGAATAGTAGAATAAATAACGTTCATCGACAGTCGATTCACTTGGTCCTAGATTGACAGAATAGTGATACCAATAGACTTATTTATAGATATAAATGGGGATCCATCATGCTTGACTATGTGTAACAGAACATAGTTATAGTGACCATCTAATAATTATGATTCAGCCAATCGTGACGGAAGTTGTAAAGATTATTTAGTCAATATGATTTTAATTTATTGACCAGTATTGGTTGATAATGACGATCATTATTTAATTATTTATTGTGATTAGATTATTGTTCAATCTTGTATCCTCTATTAAGCACTTTATCAATCAATTAGAATCTCGTAAATGAGTGTGAACATAAAACTATAATAAACAAACATTATATTCTTTAAATCATTTGATATAATTCTTTATTTGAGTTCAAATTGCGTCATTATAAGCATTTTCCCGTATGGGTATTAATATCACTTCCCAATCGTGAAAAACATGCTATGCAAATACGAAAACTGTTTGTATCAGGTATCGTGGACTGTTACATATATGACTGTTCGACTAGTCATCTTTCAAATAAAGTGCTTTCATATTTAAACATGAATTACCACGATATTGTTAACAACAATACGAATTTTAATAATTATTTTATTTTGGCACTACTGCTATTCGAAAAAATTCTATTACTGTATTTAAAGAATATGATTTTTGTTTATCATCATTTTATGTTCACACTCACTTACAAAATTCTCATTTATTGATAAAGCACGTGCTCGTTGATACACCATTAAAAAATCATTCAATCACACTAAATAATCTAACGATGATCGTCATTTTCAATTAAACACTTAGATTGTTTATCATTTATATCGAGATGACAATTCTTCGAAGCAGAAAATCATAGATCGACCACGTCCATCAAGTCTCATACTAGTTGGAAAAATGGATATTTTATAGGTATAGATGCATTAGACATATAAAGCCTCATCCTATTTTTAGAAAGGCATACCTTATAGCTATAGACTCACTAGACCTACCAAGCCCTTCACCCAATTTTATGAAAAAATGCCACTCGTGCTTGAACCCACGAGATCTCGTTTTCGTATTGAAATGAGGTGAGTTTTTTTTGTTTTGAATTTGAAAAATAATTCAAATAGACCATTGTATGTTATCAATCCTCACCAATTTTGCAATTCTGTGAGCAAACAAATGATTACACAATCGAAAGAAGCTTATCACACAAGAAAAATATAAATGCAGCCAAAGGAAAAAAAATTACAGCTACACACAATCAATATAACATATATACATCTCTAAGTAACGCACAACTTAACAACTTTCGTCGATATCAAACAAAATGATTCCTTCTCTTCATAC